>JAQFYR010000165.1:0-15300 GCA_034694985.1 Campodea silvestrii
AATCTTGATGGGCCCCTTCAAGTGCTCGCCCCCCCCCCCCGCAGTGCGGGCGCTGCGGGGCCCTCGCTACGGCGCTGTAGATACCCTGGACGAATTTTAAAAAAAAATGCAGTAAGCAACGATAATGTAAATATATCCGATGGCACATAGGCCAACACCCCAAAAATATGAAAGTGACAACATAAGTCCTGACGCCAGGAAAGTTCTACCTCCCAAAACCTTGCGTCGTTTTGATGACCAAATTATTTCCACTGAGACATTGTAAATTTAAACACCTGTAAACTGAAATAACCTTTACGAAACTAAAGACAGAGGACGGAGTGAACCACAGAAGTACAGATATGAATTACATGTAGGTATGGGAGAGTCGAGACGCCAGGAAAGTTTTTCAACCTCCCAAAAACTTACGCCGAATTGATGATGGAATTATTTCCGCTGAGGCATTACAAATTTAGATATATAGCCAAAACACATTTGGCGAAACGGAAAACAGAAAACGCAATAAGCATAAAAAATATAAATATATAACTTGGAATATGAAAATGACAATATACGGTCGTGATGCCAGGAAAGTTTTTCAACCTCCCAACACTTGCGATCTTTTGATAATAATTACATGTTCTCTAGACCCAGAATATGAAAATGACGAGACGCCAGGAAAGTTATTCAACCTCTCAAAAACTAACGCCGTTTTAATGACCAAATTATTTTCAGTGACAGTGACGCATTGCAAATTAGATATAACTGAAATGCATTTGATGAAACGGAAAACCGAAAAGGCAGTAAGCAAGAAAATATCAATATATATATATTATACATAAGCTTAGAATATGGGAATGACAAGATACTCTCGTGATGCCAGGAAAGTTTTTCAACCTCCCAAAACTTGCGTTCTTTTGATAATGAAATTATTTCCATTGAGGCATTGTAAATTGAAATATAACCGAGATAACCTAAATACCCTCCACAATCTAAAAACAGAAAAAAATACGTAATAGGTCTTCAAGCATGGAAATTACAACATACAGTCCTAACGCCAGGAAAGTTTTTCAACCTCCCAAAACCTTGCGTCGATTTGATGATCAAATTATTTCCACTGAGGCATTGTAAATTTATATGCAGCTGAGGTAACCGAAGTAACCTCGGCGAAACTAAAGACTCAGAAAACGGAGTGAACAACGGAAATGTAGATATGAATTCCATGCATAGGCCTTGAATATGAACGTGGCAACACATACAGTCGACGGAGACGCCAGGAAAGTTTTTCAACCATCCAAAAACTTACGTCATTTTGATGAACGAATTATGTCCACTGATGAGGCATTCCAAATTTAGATATTTACAGCCGAAATACATTTAGTGAAACGGAAAACAGAAAACGCAGAAAGAAGCCAAAATATCAACATACTGTATATATCATCACATGTAGGTTTGGAATATGAAAATAACAAGATGCCGTCGTGACGTCAGTAAAGTTTTTCAACCTCCCAAAAACTTACGCCGTTTTGCTGATCAAATTGATTCCACTGAGACATTGTAAATTACAATATATCAGAGATAATCAAAATACCCTCGTGATCCTAAAAACGGAGATCACAGTAAGCATCGAAAATATAAATATATCTCAATACATATACGGTAGACCTCGAGTGTGGAAATGATAACATATAGACCTGACGTCAGGAAAATTTTTCACCCTCCCAAAAACTTACGTCCGTTTGATGATCAAATTATTTCCTCTGAGACATTGTAAATTTAAATGTAGCAAAGATAACCGAAATATTCTCAGCGAAACTAAAAAAAAAAAGAGAGAGAATGCAGTAAGTAATGAAAAAACATGCCTCATTACATAATTATAGATCCTGAATATGAAAATGACAACATACAGCTTTGACGTCAGGAAAGTTCTTTAACATTCCAAAACCTAACGATGATAAACTTATTTCCTGTAACGACATGTTGTGTAACAATACATCCGAGGTAATCGAAATACCTTTGGCGTAACGAAAAGCAGACCTCTCCTGTAAGCAACGAAAATATAATACATCCGACTACTAATAGACCTACACCTTAGAATATGAAAATGAGAGCATACAGTCGTTATGTCATAAAAGTTTTTCAACCTCTCACATTTTACTGCTTTTCAATAAACAAAATATTTCCTGTGAGGCAGTGTAAATATTAATAGTAAAAATATCAGAAATGGCCTCATCGTCAAGGGTGAAAACAGAAAGCATTGAAAGCAAATGATTGTTCCACTGCATAGAACAGGAAAAAATATACACGCTTGACGACAGAAAAGATTTCCAACATTCCAAGAACTTAGTACGTCGTTTCGATAATCCAAATAGATAAGACAGTGCACATTTTAATATCACCGTGATAACTTGAATATTTTCGTCAAAATCAAAAATATGTAAGGCAATAGGAAGCACTGATAATAATAAATTATATATCAGTGCATATGGAACAGGGAAATGACGATACACCACCGCGTTGACAGAATAGTTTACCAACAACTTTTCGATTATTGAAATGTATTTCAGTGAAACAGTATTTCCTTAACCGATAAAAGCAAATTTCGAAGAACTTGCAAATATATTTGTTTCCCGATGATCTCATTTTTTTCAAATGTGATAATTCCCCTTTAAATATGATAAGTGTTTAAGGTGATTGCGCCCCTGTGGATTGAATTTGGTTAAATATGATAGTGTCCTTGCAAATAATACAATAGTACATCATACAAATTGAACCCTTCAAGTGTCTCGCTCTCGAACCTACTGTATATGACCCTTAACTTTACAGAGATTAACTCTACCATCTGAGCTACCAGAAACTATAACGTTTCAAATATATTGTATTTTATTGCAACCGTATATATCCAGTAATAATCACACTATTCAATAAGAGTAATGGAATGTAATATAACAAAACTCAATGAAAGTGATTACACAGATGAATGCATTTAATCGACGGAAATCAGTACTGGAGAATTAGTTTATAATTTTGATGGATATATCCTGCCATAAGGCAATGTAAATTTGTACGTCACAATAACATTCACTAAAATGATCCAAACTAATTCTTTTGCGTTGAGTACTGTATTATTCATTTCATTCAGTGGCGTATGGGAGGGAGGGTTACGGGGTTAAACCCCCCCTTGGAAGACATCAACTATGTCATAATTCAGCACATTTTGCTCTAAAAACGTAAAAAATTTCGCCCTCGCTTCGCTCGGGGTTACTTTATTACAGTTATTCCTAAATTTCATGATTTGATGTACATTTGAGCTATGGTTTTTGCCATGTAGACGTAAAAATAGGAAGGAAAAGAAGTAAAAAAATATAAAAATCTAAAAAAAAACCTTTAAATCAGCAGATTTTGACCAAAAACGTAAAAAATTTCACCCTCGCTACGCTCGGGAATTAAGTTACATTTTAAGGTTTTAAATATTTTACCATAACCCCCCCTTAAGCAAATCCTGCGTACGCCACTGATTTCATTTCTGTAGTCTGTTCATCTAATTTGGGAAAGTCTTTCATAATATCGTATCTCCCAATGAACATTATGAATAAATAATTAAAAACCCGTGGTTCCTGGTATAGCTCGGTCAGCGCCGCAGCGTAGGACCCGAAATGCAATGGGGGAGACCGAGAACTTTAGGGGCCCGTCAACAATGAAGAAAATACTGTTTTCAACATTTGCAAATCTTACATTGTTTCGAAGCAGTTAACTATCACGCATTTGGTGCAAAACATATCGCGAATGTCTGAAAACATGAGCGTCCATAGATCATTTTTGTAATTTCTCCTGAGTTTTTACTTAGTTATCAAGAAATACAACAAAAATAGGGTGGTAAATTATAAAATTGTCCAAAATTTCAGTGATATATGGGTATTTCAATTATAAAAAAATCTTGTTTGTTTTCTTACTGATAGTTTATAGGGGGGCTGCCAGCACAGCTTTCTTGTGGGGAGGGGGGGGGGGGGTTGACACTACGACACTGACTCGGTTGCTAGACCAGCTGCTTGGTAAGATGAAGGGAGTATAGGTTATATTGTTCCGAAATAGATGCACAATCATATTTGATTAAATGTTGTACCTCTATATTCAATAAAAGAAATGTAAGTTATCATAATTTAGGTTGCACCTGTTTTCCGTTGGTTTTTTACAGTGCATATATAAAATCCACTAAAATATAGTAGTATAATTATGTGAAAGGTGAATTTACGCTAAAGCAAATCGATCTATTCAGAAAGGATTATATCCATATTGTACAATCCACTTCAAAGAAAATTGATTTGCTTGAAACCTGCATATTCCTGGTTTACCTATACTAACGATGCACTTATTTTAAATTTAAACCTATAATGTTCAGTAGAGAAATAATTAGACGAGCAGTCACAATCTGGATCAGTGACTGAAAGTTTGACATTTTTTCTGATAGTATAAACAAAACAAGATTAACACGCTTTAGTTACAAGAAAAAAGTTCTTACACCCATGTATTCACAGGACATTATACTGCAACTGCACTTGGAACATGGCGAGAAAAAAAATTGTTACAGTATTATGAATGTGTCTTTCTTTGATTAATATTATTCTCTTAAATTCCGTAAATTATTGTTGCATTTCCAATGTATTATGAGTGTTACTTCATATCTCAAAGCACCTGACTATCATACTAATTACTGTCTGCTGGTAATTATCATGCAACATTCTGTTAGAAGTCATATGTAAATGCAACAATAATATATTGTTAATTGTCATATTTTAGAGTAATAGAGTTGACAGTTTTTTTAGTTTACTGATAGCACCTTTGTGTGCCGCTTGGTAATAGAGCAAACGCTAGTGGCCTGATAGGTAACTCAGCTGTTATCACCCCTCAGCAAAACCAAAAGCTTTTAACTCCAGTGACCACCGAAATACACTCTCTTGGAGACTTTTCAATTCCCAACATGATAGCGTAACAAAGTACCGTTGACTGATAGTCAAAAAATAAAGATGTTGAAATGTGTCTCACTAACCTAATATTTTATATATTTATCGAATTTTAAATATTTCTGCTATACAATCCCTAAATAAAAAAAAATAAAAAAAAATCTATGAACCATTGATCCTCAAATCAACATCTTATTCCCTAAAAACATCAGTCATTGATCTGCTATATTCCATCTTACCCTTAACCAGGAGCCACCCAGAGGGCAGTCCCAAGCATATTTATTCGTACGACTTCCTAATAGCAGCTGACTGTTTTAATGCGAAATGCATTACGTTAATGTAGCTATAAACTATTAAAATCGAATCGGAATCCCTAGTCCTAAAACTGTCTTACTCCAAAATAGGCACTGATATCAGCGAAAACTTCATTGTAAGTTTGATATTACTATTTTCTTTAACACCTAGTTCTTGTTGTGCAGTCACAGACAACATTTCAGATTACTGGTACTGAACAACATTTCAATTCATTTTACTAACAAATAAGATTTTCAAAAATCATCGAAGTATTCCCATCACAAAATGTGATTGTGCATCTTTTGTGTCAATTCGATGCTTTAGTAGCACAAATATTTGAAATTTCAGTTTCTCATAAAACAAACTCATAAAACTGTAATATGTCATTTTAAAATGTTCCCTACATCGACAGCTCCATTATCTATTGGGATTTATTACATTACAATGCAACAGAATGCACCAAAGTGGAATGAATGCTAAGTTAGAATCGTCATGCAAAACAATTTCTTCGAAGTGGATATGTATAATTATGTACTGTATATATATATATATATATAATATCATGAAATTATCGAAATATTTCAGTGAAAAATCGCAGAAGACTGATCATCAAACATATTGTTTTGCTATTAAAAAAATTAGTAGCCACCCATTGTAACTGAATTCCATAAAAGATCATTTATAGGGCTAGCAACAATAATATAATAATGAAATTCATTCAATTAAATAGTTATTTGAGGCATATGTACATCTATTGCTCGAATGTTTTGGCAAGAAATATCCAATTGCTTTCCATTATATATATCGAAATGTTCAATCAAACTTTTATTATTATTATTGTGTTGCAGTATTTTGTCGTAAATTGTTATTATTATCTACAAATTCGCTTTCGCGGGAGTTGTAGATAATAATACCCTTAAGGCCAAAATAATGCCACGCATGCACAATCTCGTTTTTGCGGTCTATTTCTATTTTTTTTTTAATATGCACAACGACTTAACTTGAATGAATTCATTCCATCAGCAACAGCGAAGGCTTCCGCGTTTTTGCTGAGATTGTCTGTGGTCCGGCAATATTCATCTTCTCTTTTTCAAATCTGTATTTTCTTGCTTCACATGGTGTTGCTCGATGGGGTGGCTCATTCCGGCTATAAATATAAATGTCATAATTATAATTATGGACTTGATGTACTGTTGCAATAACATATTTATGTTTTTATCCTAATTTATTTACTTCTGTGAAATCGAAAACACGTAGTTAATTAACATGGGTATTTGACTACTCATTTAACTGCCAACGTGTTTACCTTCATTTCCGCTTTAAATGAATTACTTTCGCATGGGTGCATATTTCTATTACTATTTTTTTTCTTTTTATATACAGTAAGAGAAATGTTATTGGGAATCACTCCGTGCATCGGAATCGTAGAAATAGGAATAAAATGCGATTGCAATTTCAAATATTTCTGATCAAGAATATTATGCATTTTTTTAACTTTTGTAATAACTTCAATATAAAACTACGGAAAAATTCCAAAAATATTTCTTCCATTTTTTTAATTAAACCAACTTAAATATGCATATACGTTCAAAACTTGCAGATTACGGAAATTTAACCTATGATTCAATTTTTTTTATTATTATTATTGAAGAATAAGTGCACTTTACATTACTTTTTATTCTCCGATTTTCTCCAAAACTTCCTTAATCTCCAAAACTTCATTTTCTGTTTCTACCAAATACTGTATAGTGTATTTGCAATTTTGCATGTGTCAGACGACAAAAAATAACATAACAATTGTTTTTCGTTGTGGAATATTCACTTTCGGTTTTAATTTTCTGAAGATTTATGATATCCCCCTTGAAGATAGTAATAAAGTTATACAAACGTTGTAGAGCACTGTCGTATTACTAATTGATTGGCAATTTATGCAGAACATTTATACTGTTTAAAAAGTGGTTTTTTTCCATTATCATACGACGAATATTTCAATGTACTTACAGTGTGAAGTGTAATACAATCGCTCGACTTTCCGAAACCAGACGAGACCGAGACTCACTTATTGAAAGTCGAGACGAAATCAACATTCGCCAAGTCGAGATGAGACTTCTATAAAAGTCAAAGCAAGTCTCGACTGTAAGTCGAGCGAGTCGGGCGGCTCGCTCGATTGTCGAGACGAGACGAGACCGAGCCTCACTTAGTGAAATTCGAGACGAGATCGATATCACCAAGTCGCGGCGAGCTGCTCGCTCCAGTGCATCCCTAAATACAATATAGGAAGCAGCCCGCGTTTACTGTCTCGAGAATGAAGAAACATGCGTCCCTTCTCTTTTAACAGAGTTTAATTGTTAGTTGAGTTCCCCGGAATCAGCTGGATTACATATTAAAACATAATTAATTTTAGATATTAAGAAGGCTGGACATTTATGGTAGAACAATGTAAACATAATCTACAAGGAATTATTATTAAGTAAAACATGTATGCATGAAATCTTAAACATTTAAACGAGTATTTCCCACTCCGAAACAAACTAAAATAATTCACTCACCCAACATTATTGATGTAAGTATTCCTTGACTTCAGATTATATATCCGTAACTGTTGGTTGATCACTAAAGCACATTGACTTGAAGGTTTGTATACACGAAAAAGAACAAAAAGCTCCGTTTTGTCAAAACTGGGTGTTTCCCTCCACTCTTATCATCATCTACTCCTCGTCAAACGGTCAACAGATAAACATAGTGATCTACCTCCCCCGCTTTAACGGTTCTCCAACATCTGGATGGGATGCTGGGGGAAGAAATGCTACTTCCTCTATTTGGGTAGGGCAAAACAGGAATGCGGTCATTTTACACCCATCTAATTCTTTTTTTCATGTAGTCGTACGTTTATAAGAACATGATGGATATTTATTTTCGATTATTCAATGATACAGAGTGAATACACTATATATAAACGCAATGGGCAAATAATTTGCAATATCGTAGACAGTAGGCGTATATACTCCTTTGAAAACAACAACACCTTTTTGTAATAAAATGCCAAGTTATATTATTAAGATTATTTTTCTATCTCGAATCAAGCATAAATACGAAAGTTACAACAGGTGCAACTTGCACTCGAATATTCCATTGCTTTCCGAAATTTTATGTATTTTATTATTTTGCCCCACAGTTCTGCAACCTACTGCGGCATGCAAGTTAGGTTCCCAATATTTAAAGTTTTACCGGACACAGGCAGGGCCGGCTTAATCATGATGTGCAGTCTAGGACGCCAGTATAATGACAAATTGACAATAATCGACCAATCGACGTTTCAGATGGCGGAGGTAATCTTTCATCACAACGAAATTAAAGAGAAAAAAGTCCAAAAAGAAATAAAGAAACAGTAATTTAAATTAATGTGTTCACCAAATCGAGCCTCCATCCGAGCGCGCTCGGTGTCGTCTCGTTTAACCGAGACCACGTCAAGCCTGCTTCTGTTTAACCTAGAAGGAGCCCCAGACTGATTATCCGAACGTCGATCGATATTTGACGAGCGCGCTCGGTATATATTAATGTCCAAGGTGAAATCAAACTTTATAAAATATATTTTCTTGCACAATACAGTATTCAAAGCTTGGAAGATATCTGTATAGTAATAGCGTTCAACTAATAATAATGAAGCCAGCATATCACATTATTATCGCATTTGTAATACATTGTTAAATAGGAAAAAATGCATTATACATGTGAATTTATTTACATCAAATCCACATAACGGTTCAAAATTATATTGTCATCTCTTTAAAAAACAATGACATCTTTACCAGAGGTATTTTATACATCTGCGGAAAATAATAAACTTTACACAAGTTTTATGTTCTTCGACGCATGTGCTATCCATTTCAATTATTTCCGATCAAACAGACAGTATAGTGTCGTAATGTAGGGAAACATCACTGAAATCAAAATCACATGTAACGTTTCACTCGATATTGTAATAAGGGCTATTAACGACGTCGTCAAGGATCGATTTTCGAAACATTTTTTTTTATTCATGCACAACTTAAATGCAGTAATTTCAATTTCCACGAAGTTTAGTTCCAAAAAGCAAAAAGTACTCTTACAAATAAAAACTGTTTCGATTTCTATAGATTCCAAATTACAACTGGGATTCCCTGTATTAAACGAGCCTATAACCGATCCTATAATTTGTGAACGAGATGAGGGCGAGGCGGCTTTGTGTAACTGTGCCCGAAATCACTTGCTCCTAAATGAGACCGAGTCCGCTCTCACAAGGCTAGTTCGGTGACAAAATTAATTTTAATTTATCATATCGAAATTACAGAAAAGAAAAGTTAAAAAATGAAGTAAATACACAGTAATTTAAGTGTAAATAGTAAATACAGTTACATTCCCCCGTCGGGAAATATTTTTCTATTTTCGTCGGGCAAGCAAACGGAAAATGTGAGAAAGGCAAAAACGAAGAAAAACTCATATTAAAACTGCACAATTTTTGCCCTACAAAACGTAAAAAAATATTTGTTTCTCATGCTTCCGCCTACCGACGGCTGCTGGATCTGTTTTCTTTCTTCCGCATACGCCAAATGTATTCTTATCGGTCAAGCGAACGAACAATTTACGAAGGAAAATAAAAAAAACATTAAAACTGCACATTTTGCAATAGAAAACTTAAAATTTTCGTCGTCGCTTTGCTCGGGCAGAGTTTCACATCATTTCAATTACTTCTTATATGCTTCCGACCATCTGTACAAGGCAACTGATGTCTGCCTTAGTGTTTCTGTATTAATAACTGTGGATTCAATATTAAAAATAGACCGTGAAATATTAATGCAGTGTAGTGCTTTACAGTGCAGCCCCCGTCGGGCATAATCAAAACCAGGGAATGAAACCGAAATTTAATTACGGTTCGGTTACGGTTACGGTTTTGAAATATACAAAGTTTCGGTTTCAGTTACGGTTACGGTTAATTTTAAATTAATTTCGGTTCAAACCGGTTAAAACCGGTTACGAACCGGTTTGCAAACGGTTTTTGTCTCATATATGAAATATACATTTATTGAATAATAATATTTCAATGAGCGAATATCAAAGTGATATTGACGAATCTACTCAGTCTCTAAGTGGCACGAAATACTTATTGCAAAGACAAATATTTGATTGTTCTTGTTAGAGGAAAAGAACTGACATTGGATTCCGAAACTACTTGGAAAATTTTGCTTTTCAAAACGTGGTTTCGGAAAAAAATACCATTTGTAAAATAACGCACATTGGCCATTTACATTAAATTAAAATTTCTGAGAATGTTACTATTTTTTAAAAATTAAGAAGTTTGCAACTTACAAAGATAATAAACAAATCCACTCAGTGCTGGCAACGTTGCAATAAGTTATAGAACAACTTAAGTAAGACAAATAAAAATTATCGAGCGACGGGAATCGAACCCTGCACCTCCTAATAATTATTGTTCTATAACTTATTGCAGCGAAGCCTGTATTGTGATATGTATTGACTTATTAATATTTCTATTGGTTTGTCCTAGTATCAAAAAAATATAAATGTTATCTTTGCAACAAGGAAGAAGGAACCAACTATTATCCTGATATCATGCTTTTAGAAAAGTATATCGCGTTATAATGAAAATATGCACAGTTTATAGCCTTCTCCGCAAAATTTTATTCAAAACAATTTGGGACGACCAGTTTTGTGTCCAAAAAACACATCTTCGGGTCCTAACACAGTATAATCACAATCATACATAAAATTAACATCTATTTAATAATGCAGTAAGCATACTGCACTTTCATAATGCAGGGTGTAGATCTGTTTTTGAACGCGAAACCAGTCGTCCAAAAATTATTTTGAATAAAATTTTGCATCAGAGGCGTATATTTTCATTATTATGTGTATATTTTCATTATTATGTGAACTCTGCACTCTCTAAGTGATTAATAATATTTCTCTCGGCTCCTGAGTCCTGAGGCCAAGAGAAAAAGTACACGATTGTATTAGTAAACAGCTTATCCAGAAAAAAAATCATGCTCAGAAATTTTCATTTTTGGCGGCGTTTTTCATAAAAATATAATATATCTCTCCACTTTTTATTATTAACTATTGATGAACTGGCACGTTTGATAAAGAAATACGATGTCAAAAACCGAAATATGAAACCGGTAACCGATTTTCTTTTATTTCGGTTTCGGTTTTTCATTCAGTGTTTATTTCGGTTCGGTTACGGTTACGGTTACACGAATAATTACGGTTTTTAGCGGTTTGCGGTTACGGTTCGGTTACGGTTTCATTCCCTAATAAAACACAAGAGGAAATGGAAATTCAATTAAATAAGTAACATTTTCGGTGTGTTGATACGATTTCTGTTTCTTCGTTGTATTATTTTTCACAATATTTTGTGGTTATAGACTATCGAGTACTATAAATTATTTTGTTAATATTTTGTTCCGTTAAAAAATTAACGAAACAAAAACAAATTGTTTGTAAAATGCAAAATTATTACAGAGTATTATTTTCTTTCTTTTTACCAAATTTGGCCAGTGCCGTAGCGTCAAATCCCCCCCCCCCAGGAAAGATCTACGGGCTTCCGTATAAACCATGAGTGTGGAAAAACAAGTTTTTTTTATAAATTAAAAATTTAAAATAACCGAAATTTTTGCAAGTTAAGTAAGACAAATACTGCCATATTTTTGTTCTATTTCTTGATAACTGGGTAAAAACTTAGGAGAAATTACAAAGATGACATGTGGGGCTCATGTTTTCTGAAACGTATTTAGTGTTTTGCACTAAATATGCGATATAGTTGACTGCTTCGAAATTGTGTAATTTATAAAAATGTTAAAAACTTTATTTTCTTTAATCTCGACGGGCCCCCTAAAGTTCTCGCCCCCCCCCCGTCCTAAAGGACCCCTTAAAGCGGGCCCCACGCTACGGCGCTGAATTTGACAGAAATATACTGGCAATACGTTTTACTCTTGTCGAAATATGTTAGATTTCTTTTTCTTTTACATTTTTTGGAGAGGCTGGGAGGGATAGTGTTACGCCGGATATCCTCGGGCCAGGCCCTGGACATTGGACTTCAGATTATGTTTCACTTTATATATTAACTTCACACGTCTTGAATGGAGATGCAGTTATTTATTAAATACATAATAATAATAATTTCCTTATTAGTTATTCATCTAACAACTTTCGCTTGATGACAAGATGAACACAAATTATAGGCAGCAATAATAATTAAACATCTAAGAATGCAAAAAGACAAACTTGGAAAGTTGAATAAATAATTGCTGCAGATGGTGACTGTTAAGTACTTTTTAAGAAATAAAATCAGACGTAAGTATTATCAGAAAATTTACAGTAATGTTATATAAATAAATCGAACGGATAAAACATCTGATTATTTTAGCTGTTTTCAGACCTGTATAGTGTATACACGATGCATTGAGTACCGCAATTATTGCTAAGCAGTGAAAAATTGACCCTCTGTATATTTCTTGACGCAAACGGCGGTACTTTTTCATTATTCGAATTTATGAGAATGAGTTTAAATAGAGGTTTAAGAGAAATTTTTGATGATAGACTGAACAATTTTGTTTTGTTGTTTGTTAGTTTGTAACAAAAATTTGGGAGAGGCTCATGTCATCATGCTTGGAACTGCGCGAATTCAACGCGGGAATTTTTGTCTTCGAATATGTATGAAATCTTGATCATTCTATTCAGCTCAGCCGTGTATAGCTAACATTTTTCTACGAGTGGATGTACCCACGAAAAGCACGGAAACATTGTCATTTTAGTCATTCGATTGGGAACTTTTTCATTCCTAAGACTTGGAGAGTCGTACACTCATATTAGAGCAAACGCTCGTGTGCTTAGTATACGGGGTAAGGGTTCCTTCCGGAGAATTCCAGTGAAAAATATGCCGCACTTTATACGGAATATTTTGAAATTTTCTCTCCATTTTAAGATACTGAAATATTTTTATTATTATTAGTCTGCATACGGGACCCTGGGCAGTAGTCCACTATGTTCATGCCTTAATTCAACACAAAATTGAGTTAGGGCAAAAAAAGAAAAATAAGAAAAAATGCCAAAGGGCCAAATCGTACTGATTTAACAAAAAAATCCGCATCCGACGTTGAAAGACTGAAATTTTTCTGCGGTTTTCACGGATTTTGCCTGTATAACATTTTTTTAAATTATTTTCCTGATTTTCGCCACCCCTACTATCACATAAATGCTACATGTTTCGCTATAGTTCTGGCTACACTGCTAATTAAAATGTATTGCTGGTTGAATGCGTAAAGTTGCCTGAAACAATTTCATCGCAATTTTAGTGTCATTCATGCGGCACCGTTGCAACAAATTAATTAACAATGTAGCCAAAGAAAAGAATCATCCAAAGGCGGGAATATTAAACGGCAGATATAAAGATAAAATTAATAATGGTGTTTTACAATCAGTAAGTAGGAAATAAAAATAACATAGATAGGAGATATCGGTGGATTTATCTGAAAGTTTACATATGGTTGAAAAAGGAAGAAACTTCTAATACTGCTTTGAAAAGAAATTCCGGGGGCAACCTGAGGGAACAACACGGCGATAATGTGTGAGTATGTCAACTGAAAACTTTGAAGAATTCTTTCGAAATGTGATACTGAATAACTGTAGGACTGAACGAATATTTAAAAGGAGTGACCGATTACTTTCTCCCTACATTTTATTTTATTATTAAAGGGCTATTCACATATGTCCAAAGTGGTATCCAAACTTTGGATACAAAGCTCTAATTCTAAAAGGCAGCAACGGAGTAGAAATTGACGTTGTTTGGCGAGGGCTGCGCCGAGCTCCGCCGGCCATATTTCAGGTAGAAAAATCTCAGGTAGCGACGGTACAGTAGAAACGTACGTTTCGGCATATGCGTGCTGAAGGGAGCTGATTGCAAAAAAAAATCCCTGTTCCGGCGTATCCAAAATTTTGAATCAAATATTTGGATAGATGTGAACAGCCCTTTAACATACAAGTAGTATCCATAAATTCAATAATGCCCAATTGTGTACATGATTTGAATAACTTCCTGATAATTAATTTTCTGATATTTTTAGAAATGCACAGGACAACGTATGACAATAATCTTCTATGTATAAATAACAACAGCATTATCACTATGTAATCCTTATGCACGATGCAGTGTTGTAGTAACATATCACGCTGAATTTTCACTCTCCGAAATTTCGACGCACTGAATCTTTGTTATTTTTGTTACATTGTACGTTGGATTTTCTGTACGCTGTATATTGGTGTAACCTTGTGAATACAACGTAAGTTATCATAAACCAGGAAAAATGGCATCACAACATAAGTATTATTGTAGCCGAATCGAACACTGGTATCAGACCCATAGTGTTCAGCAATAAGACTATTCTTCGTTATTCCTTCTTGTGGAACAAGCTTTCAACGAAATAATGTCCACGCTCCCAAATTTCACGACTTCAATTTTCGCAATTTTAGTTTTACAATATTCAGATGACATGCAAAAGACAGCAACAAAATATTTTCCGGTGCAATTTGATTGCTATTTCATTTTTTTATTTTTTTTATTTGCATTCTTTGTTCTATGTCTAGTTTCCATTCCTTGTTGCTCCAATGTACGAAACAATATATGTAATCTTTAACATCTAAACTACATTTCTGTGGATATATAAATTTTGATATGAAAATATTTAATATAATTCATTTTCCATCCTACAATATTGTTTGTCTTACGTGCTGTATTTATTACTTGCTGTATTTATACTTTTCGTTGGGAGCAACTTATATACAACCCGCATAAGTGATTCCCTTCGAGCAACTATTTAAAATTTTCAGCTTCTGTTTCTTTGTCAGCTGTTCGCCTGTTCCTTTCGCAACAGATAAAATAATATTACAGTTTCCCTTATTCCTTATATACTGATTACAGGTTAACCTCCTTTTCCCACAGCGGATCTGCACTCCTATATATTAAGGAGTAGTTCGTTACCGATCTTAGTTCTGAGACTACCGAAAGTAGCCT
>JAQFYR010000166.1:0-15297 GCA_034694985.1 Campodea silvestrii
ATATATATATATAGCTGTGATTCTGTATATATAGCTCAATATGCACGTCTTAATATTATTTTAAGATAATACAGCATTCTGAAATTAATTTTCCGAGCTCAGAATTATAGTAGGTAAAATGTCTAGGAGCAATTGCTATATATTTACGGATGGCTTGTTAATATCCGATATAAACATTTGAATGCACAAATTGTTTTAGCACAGAATATACTTTGCTTCGTTGCTGCAGGAATTTACGCGTCTGTGATACCTAATGGAGGATAACAGCCTTTGTGGTATAACCGTACGCTGTTACAAAGTCATCTAAACACCCAATAACATAGTGCAACTCAAAAATGACACAAAAGTTAACAATTTTCACACAACTTAGTAGCCGATTTCATTCATAAAATCTATTTTTCATTTCGTAAGTTAACAAAAATCACTTTTGGTTATGGCGTTGATTTTGCCTCACCCAGGTAGCTACCCAAGAGTCTGGCCGAAGTACACCCTGCCGCATCTCGTAGTCAAGTGTAATTTGCTACTAACCAAATCAAGTAGGAGAGATTTTATACACTGTAAATGGAAAAAGTAGTAAATAGGAAAAAGTAGTAGAATGGAAATTATAAGACTTACCTACGGGATGTTTTGACTCTATATGCAGTTATGCACAGTTTATTCTGTCACCAAAATGTAGGACTACTTTGTCGATTCAGGAAGAGTACGTTTCGAGAGAGCTGCGGAGCTGCAAAGTGTGTCTCGAAAAGAGAACAAAATAACTACTCAGAGCCTTTCCCTTAACTGTTGGGTAATATCTTACCTGTACTGATTTTGTAAATATTATTCTTACCTGTACTGATTCTGTATTTGATTACCTGTACTGACATTTACCCTAAATATTACCCCAACTAAGCTGCAGTAGAGTTACTCGACTTTTCCAATGATAATGCATGTTTTCAAGTTCCATATAAACATAATGGTAAATACTACTACCCTGCCCGGGTGAACCAAAATCAACGCCTATATTGAATTATTACCTTTTGTCTATCGGTGTGTAACCAGTATTGACTAACAAGGGTTGATCCTGTTGTTGGTCTGATTTCTCCAGTAATCATATTAAATGTAGTTGTTTTCCCTGCACCATTAACACCTAACATACCAAAACATTCACCATGATGTACACCAAATGAAACATGTTTCACCACTTCACGTCTCTCAAATATTTTCGTAAGATCAAATGCCATCATTAGATCACTTGTCTTGTCTCCTGAGAAATAAATACGACATTCAATTGATAATGAACTAACGGTGTTAAAAAATTAAACTACACTGACTACAGTTATTTGTAACGCCAATACTGGAAAGCAAAAAATTTGAAAGCAAAGCGAAGTTCTAATAACTGGACATGCAAATACACTTCAAGGAATGTAATAAATTATACACATTTTTCTAAGGTATTATAAAATCAACTCTATATTATAAATTACATACATTAATACTGTTTAAAGCTAGTTTGTCCTCCTGTGTATATTTACATTGCATATTTAATGAGGGATACTGATTTCTCTTTGAATCTGACATTGCCTAAGTTGTTATTTTTTTATATAATATATACTGTATAAAGTGATAGCCTAGGCCGTAGATAACACTGACCAAAAAGGAGGGGTTTTGGTGAGGGTTTTAGAAATTATTCCAGTAATTTATATATCCAAAAGTCCGAGCGGAGCGAGGGCCGAAATTTTTTTGGGGGGTTTTTTTGGTCAAAATATGCCATTTTTACGCCAATTTAGAGAAAATTTTGCAAAATTTTTCTAGTTTTTTTCTCTTCCCCCCCCCCCCTTTTCCTTTTTATTTTTTTTTTTTGCTAACGGGGTGGGGGTTGAACCCCCAAACCCCCCCTTACATACGGCCTTGCTGATAGGTCTATCCATTCTTAAAATATTATTAATTTTTTAATGCTATTTAACAGAAAATGTTAAATCTGATATACAAGAATTAAATATCAGTATACCAGCACGAATTCCAATAGGCTTCAATTGCAATATTGTTCTTACAACATTTTAAAAATTTTAAAAATTAAAAAATCTTACAACATTCTTACAAAAAAAATTGAAATGAACTCAAAAACAGGGTTAACAAGCAAATATTCCGATTAATCCGGATGGATATCATTGATTTATCAATTTAAAAAAAATGATTTGGAAGAATAAAGTGTTTTGTTTCTAAGGAATATTAAATATTTTGAATTGGACATGCCATTTTAGTCACTTAAGATCTGTGTTTACACATAAAGTAAACGGTAAGAGTAAGCAAGAACTTATGTAATTGAACATTTTTATAGCTTACAAAAAATACCTTTTGGTATACCTACGAATCTTCGAAATTTCTAGTTCGTGCTATTATATAGTGTGATGCAGGTGATACGATTTCGCCATTTTTACTGAAAATAGAACATAACCCATTAATATTCTAGTAAGACGTAAGAGTGTAAACCTTTCAGAATAGCTGCTTACCTCAGTCATTTTTATTTGAGATTGTGCCTAATAGCGTTTATCAATGCATTACCGCGTTTGTGCTATAATTAAATTTTACATCTTTCTATTAGAAACCATACAATATCTAATACATACTATTAAGATATTCAAACAAATGCACATTGTGGGATTTGAGAATTTTGCTGTATTGTATTAATAAAATCCATATTTTTTAAAAAATAATTTCGGACCATTTCAAGGTTAAATCCCAATAATATTATGAAGTTCAGATCGCGTTTTCCTCTATGTGCTGTAATACTGATGTCTTATAAGCCGTCAACAATGTCGGATGATCCATCAACCGCAAATTATAAAATACAAACTATACATATATAGTTTGTATTTGACAGTGTCAAAATGAAAAGATTAGAGGTAAAAGAACACATTGTAGTTAACAAAGAATGATCATATACAGTCAAGTATATTATTTCTGAATAATTTCACAAATTCCAGGTTCCTACGTCATGCATAGCCTACTATTTACAAAACATTATTCAAGTTACACAATAAATCAATAACAAAGTCATCATTGCATAATTTGTGTCTTAAAATCGCTGCATTCTTATATTCTCTGTTAAAAAAGAGATCGAAATCAGGGTCATAAATCAATATATTTACAATAATTATCATTATTTCTATAAAATTACGTTGATAGTAATCTGCCTTAATATCTAACACACACAATTTACGAGATCTGAATTTAGGACCTTTAGCATAGAGTTTCATAGAATTGATAATGTCTAACAACGCATAATTGGTTCCTCAATATCAGTGAGTTAAATAAAGAAAGGAAATCCTTCAAATAAAATACTTCAATGCTTCAAGGGAAATGAGGGATGTTAAATTTTCTTAATATAAACATACATTATTTATTCTGTATCTTTTCTAGATGAAAAAGATCAGTAGAAGATATTTTAACGTCAATAATAGCTATTCTAACTCTTCGTAAATAACTGTAATACTAAATAAAAAATACTAATAATAATTATTCCAACAGTTCACTAAATAACATTAGAAAATTAGTTTATTAGATGGATGAAAATCAAAAAGCGATTTTGTGTTTTAGTAATATAATACTGTATGTGTACAATTTTCTGAAATTATTAAAATGCTAACAGTTATATGTAGTTGCTAGAATATAAATATTGTATCAGACTTTTCTCAGAGTAGTCCTGATATGAATCTTTTCATTTAATGGTAGTGTAGCTACAATATTCGTCTGATAAGTATTAGTTGTAAACACGAGTACATATCCAAAATGTTCCGGTTACACTCGTCCATATACATATTTTCCAGTGGCCAAATATCATCATTTTTTTTTTCATTATTATTTGCTTCATTGTCACACACTTTACAAGTTTAACATTAGGCACTTAAGTTTGCCTAACCAAATAACAATAATAAAAGCAAACAGATGTAAATCGCACTCGCTAGGTATACCCAACAATTACCAGTAACATTTCGAGTCAAAGGAGACGAGTAAGTGCATGATGTTCCCGATTGGAGAATGGGCACAGCTTTGTCAATACTCGCCGATATTGGTCTGTTGATTGAGGTGGTACTTTTCAATAGAGAATTTTAAAGACAGCATACATACCATTCACATATCCTCAAATTTTTACTTGAATCGAAACCATAAAGTGGTGTTCGAAATGAAATTTATCCATTTAAAGTTTTCCATTAAGTCCGCTGATGCAATTAGTAGATGAACAAACGTTATTAATTAAACACAGTTTTATTATCAGCATGGTTTTCGGAATTTTCCTAAAGATGGTCACAAATACTCTGTCTGAGAGAAGTTCTTTTCGGGCAAGAAAATTAAAATCACAACTGAAACATAAAATTGGAATGATTTTACAAGAGTGTCGTTTTTGTTATTCAAAGTCAATAACGATATATCATTACCAGAGTACTTTCAATATTGATAGTGCAACGTCATTTATTCAGTTTTGAATGTATAATATATTTGCGATGACAGGAATCTCCACAAAAAACATGTTCATATAAAATATTATCAGGGCGTGAATCGTAAAAGAAAAATTTACTTTTAATTTAGGTATCATTTCCAATTGGAACCAATTTCTGAGAAAATCTAGCAAAATGGAATAACGTCAACAGCGAATTTACATGCACTTTGTATCTTCTTTCAGAAAAAAACTTTCCATCTGCTGTTTATGTAATTTTTTGAACATCAACCTATGAATTTGGATATGCGAGTTTTAGGCGAATTATAGATGATTTGAAGCAATGATCACAGTTGAGTTAGGATTTTGTCTGCGTATATAGCGAAAGTATGAACACTATTATATAACATTATGATTATTATCAAGAATTCACCACTTACACAGAAAATTCATAGACATACTGATATATACTCTAAATCCAACGTTGAATCATCTATTTATGGATGTGAAGGATCAGTTAACCTTTTAAGCAAATCTGGTATCTCCTACCAGCATTATTCCTGGTGAAAAATGGTAATGATACATATAACACCAAAAAAACTTACGAATAATAAGTATAACATAAGAATGTTATTTATAAATCATAAAACATTTTGATTTTTTTTATTCACATAAGTCTGTTCTCATTCTCAAATGTTCTTACACAGTGTAGAGTACATTAAATAATTCACGAACGATGAAAAATTTGTATACATGGATGGGACCCGAAGATTTACGTTAAGTTCCTGATTTGGTTATAATTGCAGCACTGAGCATAAGTAGAAAAAAAAACTTTTGACTCTTATTACATTAAATCTAATAATAGATTTTAATTTTGTACTTGATCACCGACATGAATAAGCTCACTGTTTACGGTTTGCTTGATCAGTTATTTCTCGAATTTCTAATAACTAATAGCATACAACTCTTACAAAACCTAGTTTCGAATATTATTACTTGGATCAGGGGCTTTTTTAGTGTGTAGTTACGCACAATATAATTATGTAGTTATGAAATACATTTGTGTGGTTACGAATCGAAGGTTGCGTAGTTATGTAACGTATATGATGTTGTTTTATTGTTTGATGGTTGTAAAAGAAAGTTTGTACATTATGCTGTATTTTTATTGATACTACATTTCAATATCGACCGAGGTTACGTTCCCTTGTAGTATCGTCAAAAACAAAAATTACATGAGCTTTGATTGCAAATCAGGAAAATCTAGATTCAATACTTCAAATTATGCGTTTTGTGTAGTTATGAATTTTCCTTAAAAACCAAATCATGCTTTTTGTGTAGTTATGAATTTACCTTAAAAACCAAATCATGCTTGTTGTGTAGTTATGAATTTTCCTTAAAAAAAACCCTGACTTGGATGACGAAAAGCAGATGCAGTTGTTTATCTGCAGAATGAATATTTGAGAGTCTGGCTGACTCCAAATAAACAAAAGTTACCACTACTATATAATTAAGTGAACCTAATTACCAAGCTTGATAATAAAATTTGGAAATCCACCAAAGCTAAGTATACAATTGATGCACATCATATCCTCCAAATTTCCGTATGAATAACCAACAATTTCTACTTCGAATCTATCATAGTAATAAGTCACATGACCCTCATAACTGTATATTCCGGTGAAATCTCTGATTGATGCAGATTTCCGTAACTACTTGGGGCCTCGTATAGACCCCTTGATGTGATGGGGTGGATCGTGGATTGCAATAGATTATTGCAGTGGCTGAGGAAGGTTCATTTCTCAGGGCTGGCATACTATTGAAGAGCTGTTACGGCACTTCCCTGTAATCGTTGTGACTGCAGGTATATGCAACATCACGAGGATGAAAAAATTTGTAAGTTCGGTTAAATGGAAGAGTAAATTATGCATTTTTTAAAGAAATTGATCCGTTTTGAGTTACTAAGTAAACTATTGCAAACAAAGATCAGTTTCACAAATCTTTTAGAAGGTATTTAGTATTTGCAGGCAAATTACCTAATGATATCTATCGTAATACTCATAATTTTGTTACATTAGAAGTTGACCTCGTATTTTGTAGATATTTCAATTATTTGGTAACAGGAGCTGATAAAGTAATTAAGTAAATACTCATTCACATCCGCAGGAAACAAATTCGAAGGGGGTGATAATGTATCTGAGCATAATTTGGAAAGGTCTATATAGCCTTAACCGAAGTGATGGGGGAAAACTGTTTTTGTCATTTATGGAACAAGATGTTTTCCAAGTTTCAAAATCTGGATTACTATACATAATTTCATCTTCTGTACAATGTTACCGTTTCTTTTTATTTCAGAAAAGTAGTGGGGGCACACAAAAATTGCAGATTCCCCACAACCCATGATTAAAAAATTAAAAACATATCAAAATTGAAATTATATTATGCAAACTATTTACACCGCAATTAAATACACTGACACCCGAATTATAATAAGCAAGTGAAAAGTTCCATTCAAATATGATAAACAATATTTAATCATCACTTTACAAAAAAATGATATTTTGTGAGATAAGATAATAAACATGTTTGTAAAAAATTGTTCAGTAATATAAATACGCGGAGCAACTCATTCTCAAATATAATTCATTTAGCAGTTTATTCAATTCCATTGAGCACAGAATGATAATGTATGTATTCTTATTTGTAAAAGGAATACAAATTCAGCACGTAATTCTATGCTGAGTTTAAAGAAGGAACTACTATTTGGATTCTTTTGGCAAACATAGTGTAAGCTTAGCAGGAAATGGGTAAATATGTTGCAAAACATCAAATTCATACAAAGTAAATAATTCAATTTACACATTAAATAGTAAGATTAAAATTGGCGTTCCCGTTATCTATCAAATAACTATTCAACTACAACATGAAATAACTACAAACTCAAGCGAAATATGTGTCCGCTGTTTTCTACACACAGGCTCATTATTATAATGCTCTTCATGCATCAGAAACACATATAATTTCATCGATTTGGGATGTACAAAACTTATAATTTCTCTTGTACTACTTGGTGATCTGCCTTCTATTTTGGACCTAATCTATCACTGGACAACCAGTGTTGCCAACTCATAGTTGACCATAGTCGATAGATTCTCCTTGAAAAGTCGCTAGAAAGTCACTGAATTTCCATATTCCATTAATTTACGAGGTACAGGGGGTAAAACAGCATACTCTTTTGAATTGAAGGCATCTAGGACAGTTTTTTTCCTGCATACACATGGTTAGTTTTTTTTTATTTTTTTATTCACAACATTAGCCTATGCTTTTTCGTTTTTGATATTTTTGTGATACATAAATAATATTGTTTCTACCTTCTAACTTTAACATATATTTGTTATTCAATACAACCAATTTTTATAATTATATAATTTTTTTTCGTTTTAAATGTACAGACAGTTTAAAATTTAAGGATGGGTGTACGTAGGATGCTCAGTGATCAAAATTTAAAAATAAATGGTTTCAATGGGCTATAATGTATAGTTTTCAAGATTATCGTATTCGTATATATATATTCTAAAGTTACACAAAATTGAAAGTACACAACATATGAAAGACATGATAAGAAGGCCGAGCGAAGCAAGAGAGATTTTTTCAACATTTATATGATCAAAGATACATATTTTAAGCAATTTACATTGCTATTTAAGATAGCCCAGCTCATAACAACAACAGTTACGCTAAATTTTATTCCAATTTCTCTAAAACCCCCATATTTTCAATAATAGTAAAAAGTCGCTAGTTTTCAATTTTTGTCGCTGAAGAGTTCGAAAAGTCGCTAGATCTAGCGACAAACTCGCTGAGTTGGCAACACTGTGGACAACAACCAGTTCAAATTTAATGAGATCAATCATCTTCGAGTTTACAATAGGTATTGACTACGATTTATATATAGAAATAACATAGTTAACGAAA
Source organism: Campodea silvestrii (assembly GCA_034694985.1). Classification (NCBI taxonomy): domain Eukaryota; kingdom Metazoa; phylum Arthropoda; class Diplura; order Rhabdura; family Campodeidae; genus Campodea; species Campodea silvestrii. The sequence goes on from JAQFYR010000166.1 coordinate 8,387, forward strand.
TTTAATTTCATAATTTATCGCTATACTCATATCATCATCGAGTAACTGACGGTTGTTTTCTCAGAATTTTGTAAAAGAAATTTACAATGCATTTGTCCTCTACTAAATTTATCCCAGTCTGGTGACAGTGTTGTTGTGTGGAAACGACAGCATTACTTTTATTATTCCATAATTTACATTAACAGCATGTCACAACGAGACTAATAATGGTGACGTGTTTTTAATAACAAAGTAAATATGCATTATAATTTTATGCAAGTAGTGACGCAATTGTTTTTATTCATTAACAATGAATTCAGCTAGTCTAAAAACTAATAGCTTATTTACAATTACATTTTCCGATTTATACTTACCGAATATTATTTACTGTTTTCAGAATTCCAACTATATTTTTAAATCAATACATTTATTTTAACATACCAATTCTATTTATGTTGCTTGGTTGTGGAATGTAACTGTCAACCTGGAAATGCTGCCGGAGTGAGTTTTCAATGTTGCGTTCTCGGATATGATAAAATTGTAATTCAGCTTTGATATACACAAAATTGGTATTATTATTTGGAATAATTGAAGCAGCGTTAAATACAATGTATAATATCAATTTATTCACTTGAATAACTTTGTTAAAGTTTATTGCGCTATACAATAATATCCGATCTTATAACAGCGCATAAAATCAAAGGATTTACTTCATAGTATTATTATTGAATCTGAAATAAATAAAAAATACACCGTAATATCACATTGTAACACTTAATAAAGTTTTATAAAAATAACATTAGTAATTCAAACTATACCTCATAATGAACTTTTAGGGTCAGGAATCATGAGGCTTTAATGCGAATTTTAAGAAATATGCCACTGAGTCATTGCGTCACTGGCGGACCGAACTTCATTTTGAAAGCATCGCTGTTTCTCAGTGATTCTTCATTAAAGTGATAAATATAGCTTCAATGCTTCTGAGCCTCAAACTTTCCTTCTTCATCCATATCACAACAGATTATTCTTCAACATAACAACATTAAGTTAAATTCTCGGTTTTCAGTGAATTCTTGTTTAATATGAATATTTCAATTTCCAACGACAGCATTCACACTACAAAACTACATGCAAGCATAGCAATACAACAGAGAGGATATAGTTACTTGATCGCAGTACAGTTAACTATAATATATTTCGATCCTTCCAAAATTCCAAATCTTGCAGGATTCCAATTCTAAACTGTTCTCAAAGCGAACAATGTTAAATCTTTCATATTTATTTATTATTATTTTCGCTTTAGGAATGTTATAGACTCTTCATTTCCAAATACTCTTCAGAAATCGTTCTGAAATTCACCTTCTATATACAGTATTTCTTTTCGAAGATTTAGTGGCATAGTCTTGATTAAATAAGTAAATTAACTTAAAATTCATTATGTTTGTTTGTGTTTGTAATTCCCTTTGTATCTTCTATAATAATTTGTAATTTTTGTTATTCATTTCGTACTTTCCACTGAGGAAGCCTTTATCATTATTAAAGGTGAAACGTCTGGAAATTATCTGTTTCATTTGAAGTGGTGAAGATCCAAATACTTAGTTAATGAATATATACAGTACCTTCTGCGACCAGATCACAACGTCTATTATACACTGTCTTGGTAGATTTTGTAATTCAATTACGCGTATTATATTTTTATACATTTTCAAATTAGATCAAAGGAATTGCAAATGGATTAAATCGTTATATTTATGAATTTAAACTTCACTTCTCTGTTTACTTTTATTTGTTAACCAGTCATGGTTTCTGTGCTTTATATTCAACTATGTATTATTTCTAATATGGAAATACCACAGTTAACGACAATAGCACATGATTTGGGAAAAGTGAATATATTTAAAATGATACAACCTAAAATTAAAAGTTCTCACATGAAAATGGGAGTGTATGTGCAGTGAATGATTTAAACGTAAATGGAAATAGTATAATAATTATTAAAAAAAATTCTGAGAAATTTCTATTAGTTATAAAATATACTGTTTTTTATAGAAACATGTTGTATATATGAAGTTAGAACCTAAACATGATATTCAGTTTAAGTACTCTGTTACTCTCTATTTACGAAGTCTTCCCGACTCATCGAAACCCTCCCAATATACTTCTAATAGCCTTGATCGAAACATACTTGGCATGTGAGGTTTTTAAGGATCTGTTGTTGTTAATTAATAGGCTAGCTGTAATAATCGGTTTTGCTTTTTATAACCTTCACTTGAATAATTTATGTTGATTCACTAATTGTAACGTATTTAAGTATATCAATTATGTATGTGTTCAACAAGTATTTCGCTTAGAATTAATGTTTGTTTCATAAAAATTCTAATGCACATCTAATAGTTGTAGTAAGTTATATTCATATGTATTATTTTCAATATGGAAGCGTAAGCACATTTTAACCGTAGTGCTAGATGTAACACATGATCACTGAGAAACGAATTTATTTGAAATGATAGACCTTGAAATTAAATATTGTCACATGAGAATGTAGTCATGTGTAGGTGATATAGAATAAATGCAAGTATGAATATTATAATACGTATCAAAATGCAACTAAGAAAGTTACATTGCTTAGTAAAAATATCACATTATTATAGAAATTCATTTTTTATAGATAAGCAACGTGCAATTCAGTTTTAAAACAACCATGTGATGCTACTATCAATTTCTGATGTCCGGCCGAGGCACTGACTTAACTTGTGTTTAATGTAACACATGCCAAACAAAATTTGCTTGTAATGAAACCTGAATCGAACCGTGATATCCATCAAAGCTACAAACCCTACATATGATATCATTGCTATTTTTACTGCTTTAATAAAACGATATGCGTTGCAGCGAAAAACACGTCATTAGAAGTGACTGTGTGTTAAATAAAGCGCATCAGTATGTAAAATATTGTAAATAGCAACTGTTATGTTAATACAACACTCTGAAGAGCACCTCCTCTCCCCATTATATTCTGGTAACTTTGGAACAACAATCCCTTCATATAACACACTTCAAGAATAGTACTTTGAACCAGATGTTCTTCAGAAAGTGTTCTGTTATCAAACTGTAAAATGAATGTTGTGCATCTTCAGATATAGAATCAGACAAATTCTGATAAGTGAGTTTTCTTCTAGCTTCACATATTTTGAAATAATTTATATTCATTGTGACAGTGCTTTTCTTATTTTTTTTATTTGAAGCAATGTGTTTTAAAACTAGCAATGTATTATACCTGACGACGAAGTTATTTTAATTTTCATTGGTGTTTATGTTGAAAACACTACCATTATACTAAGCAACTAAAATCTAATCGCTTGTTTGTAAAATTGCTCGGTAAGTGTAACATTCGGTCTTTGACAACAAAAGAGATTTGAATTCTGGAATAATATAGTAATGAAATAATAGTAATAATAGCAATACGGAGACAAATGTTGCTGCCTTCTCTGCATAATACTAGTAATTTATTTAGGTGTTATCGGTTTCACTTTGAACAAGGCATCATCAGACAGAATAAATTATTACAGTTAGAATTTCACTATTTTGTAGGCAGTAAATGCCTGCAAAAGTATTAAAAGCAGTTCAATGATAACGAAAGTCCATTCTAAAACGTGTCAGAGAAAACTACGAAAATATATTCACGGTATGGTCTGTACAAAATGGAACTTGAAACCAGAATGATCATTGAAGAAGATGTATTAGGCCCATTGGAATAATCAGGGAAAAGATCTGATTCTTTTTGCATTGGTTTCTGAAACAATGAGTTAAGTGTCTTGCTTTGGAAGGTCTGTTTGCTTTGATGTGTGATGTTTGAACGTTTTCGGTTTTCGCATTCTATTAGTAAGGGGATATTTCCTTCTCACTTATTCCAGGACATGAAGAAGGCACTTTTCCGTCCTATTGAATGCAGTGTGCAGTTGGTATTACGTACAAATACACACTTATTTGACATTGTATGTCGCTTGGATTTAAAAGTTTACTTTGTGTCACTTATATGAAACTACCAGAAATAATAATAATAATAATAAAAAAAACTAGTGTACAAAGACTATGAACGATTTTCCTGTTCGAAAATCCCATCAGTTTAACTCACTTATTTATTCGTCACCTGTATACTATCAAGTTTATTACTTTTAGCTGTCACTATAAATTACAGTACGTGACGATACAAAACAAAAAAATATTAGACTTAGATAATACTTCCTTCGTGGAAAGGTTTATTTGGGCTAAGGTGCTTCCTCTCGAACTTTTCCGTATACTGCAGATACTCGTAAGATTTGGTAATCATCAGCAATATTCGGTAATATTTTGCAATATTTATTATTCTCAGGCAATCTTCGGTATTCTTAGGCAGTCTTTGGTAATCACCTTTTAATCTGCAGCGGTAACGTTCAGGTTATCTACTGTTCACATACATTAAGAGTCGTTACCACTCAAAAATATTAACATATGAATTTTTTTTTTGTTAAAGGGGAAATGAAATGTCAAACCTTGATATTGATCGGCTGCCATAGTTCAGGTTTTGAGGCACCCTCGTCGTCATTTATGGATGTAACAAAGGTGTACATAGATATGGTATTTTTAAAAAGTCAGCTGCAAAATATCACATTTATTTTATGCTGGTTCGTCCAACATATTGCGACGATACAAAGTAAGTTCTAGTTTATTATAATAATATTATTCTTCCTTCTTTAAGGAATAGTCTGTTTTCGACTATTCAAGAAGGAGCTGGTTCACCAGCGTTATACATGTATATTTTCTTCTGCTGATATTCACGTATATTAATAATTATTATCAATGATGATATTGTCTACAATTTGAGCAGTACAATTGGCAATAACATTTTACTTAATTACAAATGTTGAAGATGTTAAAATTCATTTTCATCAAAGTAATTTGTCAACAAAGTTTAAATCTAATAGCGGTTAATCTTGTATTTTCGATAGTGAAATGATTGTTTAAGTAGATCAGTCAACTGGTTTTGAAGTACTACGGAACATAGTTTGAGTGATTCCAATGATATGTACCTTATCTTGTTATTTGGCCACATATCTGTGCATAGCGTGGATTTGCCTTGTTATTACACGACAGTTAAAGTATGCAGGTAGGGTGGAAATACAATCACATTATACTGCCATCTAGTACTAGAAACGAACACCAAATTATATCACTGAAAAAGACACACGAACTATGCAATTCATGTGCTGTACAAAGAAAATGTATGATGATCGATTGTCTTCATTTATTTATGAATGTCCAGGACTTCAGGTACTAAATAAAATGATCAGTGGGCCAACAGTATAATGCGAAAAGTTAACTTTTATTTTTCGCCATGATATACTGTTATGATGGAGAATGTGACATATTGTATAATAAGTTGTCAGTACAGATAGTTGCGGACTTTTACGGATATCTGGAGGATATGATGTGCAATTGTACTGTTAGTTTTAGTGGAATTCCAAATACTATGACTGTTTGGTATTTAGGGTTGATTTTGTTATGTAGTTTGTTCAACTAGTGTTTACTTTGTGTCTACGGGACTCTGAAAACTTGTGTACATAAAATGGTCGATAGTAATTAGTCAGTCAACACTACTTTCTGCTATCTGAAAATCAAAGTTTTTAAGAAATGCATAATTTTACTTATTGAAATTACGTAAATAATAATTATACGAAGAATCAGTACATATATCCCGAATAATCACGAAAAATTTAAATAGTAACATTAATGATTTCATTTTCTCATGTGGCAATCATTATATTTATTGAGTATGCAATTATTATTTTCCGATCATGCTCTGCATTGCAGTTATTACTAGATACTAAATGTCTCACCACATGTATTAGCAGTAATTTCAAATAGTACAGTTTTGTAGCAAAATACTTTTGCAAGCACAGTAGTCGGTACGAACATCAATAAGGTTGATGTAAATGCAAGATATTAGTGTAATAGCTGATGTAATAATGTAATATTTCCTAACAAATTGCAGTATATCTAATCAGCACAGTATATTATCATATTTTCAAACATTGATGATATTGCTTTTAGGCTAAAACAAAAAAAAAACAGTTAACTATTTCAGAACACTGACGACAATCAGAATATTCGTTGCCCAGAAGGAGAACATAGTTACATAACTGTTTGTGCGAGGAATTCGAAATGAGCTATGTTCCATAATTTCATAAATACGATTCGTATAAAAAGTGAAAATGAACTTTCAGTTTATTTGGAATTCTACATTTAGGTGTGCTTATATTTGGTTTATTTGCGTATAATTATAAATTAGCTAGCGTTTGCTTAGAGTTGGCAGAACTCTGTAAATTCGTTGCAGCGTGCAGTAGGTTGTTATTGAGAATTATAAAGCAGTATATATTAACGAAGTATCAATAATTTTAGAAATGTGTATTTCCTTATTTTCTTTTAAACTGATAAAATATGTGTGGAATTAGAATAATTAAAAGGCCAGTGTAGACTATTTTTCTTTCTTACATTTACAAACTGCAGATTCGTCCTTTTTTTCTGGTGATTGAAATTACATTTTTTGGTTCAATATATGAAAGTTTTGTTTTTTGCTGGAAATTCTTCAAATGGAGTGAAGTTCACCAGTTTCTATATCTATAATTTCAGACACCAGACTCCGAAATATGTTATAACTCTTATTTGGATTATATTTGCATAAATTACGATAATTGTATTGGTATATATTACGATGAGAATTTCACTCGAGCTCGTGTTTCCCTTTTTTCTGCAATTTTCAACCAATACTGGTTACTTATTTTTTACATTCAGCCAATCGTCACCGTATTACAGCGATTATACCACACCTACTAGTATAATCACTTTTGTTGAAAGGGGTATTTGAACTCTCAATGAAATTATCATTTAAAACT
>JAQFYR010000167.1:0-15291 GCA_034694985.1 Campodea silvestrii
GTAACTCAATAACGTTCATGATATTTTAAACACTTGCTGTCGAGATCCAAGGGGTAAATAGTATGCTGATACTGTATTAATACGTTCTGTAATTAGTATTTACGTTTTCTTTTCTTTTCGCCGTCTTTCATTACTCGAAGTAGTAAAAATCCTTTGTTTGGAACAAGATTATAAATCATCGGTAAAGTTTATTGGAAAAATGCTGTAAATATGTTAAGTAACTGTTTTGCATTTACAAAACACGTGAACTAAACGAAAAACGAATGATAATATTGGAGGTGATGTTTGATTTGAATGATAGTATGTTCGCATTTATGATGTAACATCAGTATGCTCAGGGAGGTAGATATAATGCCATTCTTACAACCTCGTTCAACGTTTTCGTAGCATTGTATGCAATGTCAATTCAATCACGCTTTATCGAAATACAGGTATTGCACAGTTTGAAGACCATATTGTGATCAGTAATTTTGAAACACACCTGATGCTGCTGAATTAGCGAAACCGGATGTGTCATTTTTAAAATAAATTATATTACAAAGTTGGCAAACAATTTGTGTATATCATTGATGTTAAAAGCCACAATATATTCTCCTAGAGAAGCATGCCAGTAACTGAGCGGAGTAAACTTCCCTATTTACTTCTATATACTTTGGAGTAAACTGCCTTAAAACTATATGTTGAAAATTAGTTTCGGTTGCAGCGTATTTCTAGCAGTTACTGACAGGTTGGAATTAACTTGATAAGAACCAGATTTTCTAAAATTTAATTTAATTCCTATTTTTGAAACACAATAAGATATGCTTAGATTAAAGAATATTTACTCAGTATTCTAATTTATGTGCTCTAAGATAATTATTCAAATTTCTAGTGTCAATTAATGTGATATAGTGTTTCAATATTCCTTCAGCAACGAATTTTATGTGTTTCGATATTACTATTTATAATGCAATTTAATATTCAGGGATGACAGCTGCAGCTAATAAGAGGACCTAGTGCTCCCCGGAACCTGTTCCATTTTTTTCATACGATCATGATTTAGAAAATGATTGTACTTCGCAATCGCTTTATGAAAAGCTCATTCTTGGATACAGATAAGAAGGCAATATATATTCGGTAATGTTGAATGATTCCCAGCAATATCAAATACATATTTTCCTAACCACAGAAGTTAATGTTCACACCGATTTTGTTTGAATATTGCAGATGAGAGCAAAATAATATAAATGGTTTGAACAAGTTTATTTTTTTACGATTATGGAAACTGTGGGGATTCACTGGAAGATTTATGTTACTGCTTGATCTAAATCATCTAATATTCTCTATTATTCGTATTCGGTGTCAGCACTGAAAAGTAGTGATGCAGCTAGACAAGACTGGTCTCGTGTGTCGTCTCAGTCTCGTCTCAAATTTCGAGACGGGACCGAAGCTCGATGTGTCGGGACCGAGACGAGACCTACACTTTCTAGATAAAACACGAGACGAGATCGAGACTCGGTGTCAAGACCGAGATTTCTAACAAAAGTCCCGATTTAGTATGGATCATCTGAAATCGAAATATTTGTGTTGAATATTTTGAGAAAAATTAATATGATATGAAAATCTCTGAAATCTTTTGAAAATATGTCGATGAAATTAAAATTTTCTTCATTCATCTGATGTATTGATTTACTTACGGAGAAATAATTTTTGATAATATTTCTCCATTAATTAAAAAAAAATAATTTACGTGATTTCTTCACAAATAAAAAAAATACTTTTTTTAATTACAGCTCAAGTCTGAATACTGGAGACTAGTTTCGGTTATCGTTATAACCAAGAATATAATTATCTTCAGGAAATTTTGTTTCAATTTTTCCGAAGTGCAATCCTCTATTTGAAAAATCCAAAAAGTACTCCTGATTTTCGAGTTTCGAAAAGAGGCAGTGTAATATATCACACGGACATCAAAAAGGAAATTAAGTAAAAAAAATTAAATCTAAAAAAGAAAAACATATATGAAAAAAGAATTAAAAATGAAGGAAATTGAGCAACCGTATAATATAGTGCAAAATAAGAATGGTCGGAAATGTAACGCTCGAATACATTTTTAGTTTATGCAATAATTTGAAAATACAGGTTTTTGAAGTTTGTGTTTCGTGGTGGAACCAAGATCCCCATCCACTGTTACAAGAAGTGTTGAAAATATGTACATCTCAATATTCTCTTGAATAATAAGATATGCATATTCTAAAGGTTAAGTATTATTATACCAACACGGATTCCACATACAGTAAATACATTTACCGGTAAATACATTCACATACGGTAAATACTTATGTTCCATTCGTTATGACTCCAAGTTTCCGTATACCTTTTCCTGCTTAGCATCCGACACTTTTTACACGAGACGAGACATAAACTCGGGTTGTCGAGTCGAGATTTGAGCTGTCACGCCTGATATGAGAACCAGACTGATCCGTTTTAAATCGAGACATGAATTAGACTGAGGTAGCGGAGACCTAGACGATGCCGAGACTATTCCAAGTCTCGTCTCGTTACCCCCATACTGAAAAGTCATTGTACAAGACAGTACCACACCTTAAATTATTATGTCCGTTAGCGAATTCCCCTGGTACAATTAAGACGATCAGAAAACATTTTAATGCAAAAATAGTGGAATATTACTCTGTCGTATTTTTATTTATTTGTATTTTTTACGAATTTGTCTCATATATAACGTACCAATGAATCAAACGTGTAGATTCTAACATAAACCTTAAGAAATTGTGTTTTCATCTGTGATCTGTATCTGTCCTAACCGGGGGGCTGCGGACCCCAAGCTCTTGCTTCTCCGGGGGCTCCCCCAGACCAACCCCACTGTAAGGTCAAACTATGATTGTATTTGACTTCAGTTTTTAGTCTCATTTCATTACATGGGCTTTTGATCTGCAGTTAAATTTAATCTTAATTTAGCTTTGCATTTCTTTTTATGTGCAACCGGGCATCATTACATCACTGAACTATGTGAAAATGAATTAAATTTCTTTGCACGAAGCATTTTTAAGATTTGCCAAAAGTGGTGGAGTACTTCTTTATTCGGTACTTCTTTATTACAGCCTATCTCAGCCCCAGTGTCTGATATACGCAAATTATGCTTGACTGATTTGCCGCTACTGGATCTAATGATTGTCTCACAAGGATCCGAATTTGTTCGTCCGAACGAAACATCTGCCACGCAAATAGGTTCTAACAAATCAGATTGCTTGGAAGTATAATGTGTGTTGGAAAGTAGTTTTGTTCAGATCTGTGAATTTTTGTCCCTTTCAAACGATATTTAAATTGAAGAAATGGAAATTTATTTAGTATTTTGTATGTAGACATGCACACAGCTTTATAGCATAGTACAATATATTATTGTAACACGATTACCTGTGTCCAAAGTATTGGTTGTAATTTGTTGTTTCCTCGTTATCAGTTAAAAGTTGTAACGTAAGAAATACTGCAACATATATGTTTTTTTTGTTTTTTTTTTTTAATGAAGGCTTAGTCTTGGACTGTTTTTCTACATAATTTACATGAAATTGAAGAATGCATGTTTAAACTCTCCTTTTCAAGATGATAATGTGTAAAATAATTGCAGTATTTTAAATTATAAACAAAGGTATTTTAGGTTGGTGGTTCAATTTTTTTAATGCATATATCTAATTAGAATGTGTTGTTATTAACTTAACATTGCTGAAGGGACGGTGACGAATTGAAGATGAAGCCACGTCTACCTACTTTTTTATTTTTATAGTTTTGTTTTCAAAAGAAAAGGAGTAATCCTCTAAAATATGAATATATCCGGTGAAATCGCGGTGTGATTGATTAGAAACAATTTCTAAAATAAGAATAATGCGTTTAAAAAAATCGTATTTTTAGTAATAACAACATATTTCACGATACCTAAAATTGCAAATTTGGTGTACAAGCAAAATATTGAGCTAGATCAACTTAACCACTATCATACTTATTTACTTTGATAAAAGCGTGCGACAAGTATATTTATTCAATTATATTCATTTTCTTAAATATATTCTCGATATTCATTTTCTTAAATATATTCTCGATATTCATTTAGCTTTTATACTTCATACCATACACGCTTCTTCTTTTAATTAAAGAAGCAAACTCAGCATTTGTTACAGTAATATTGGTACTACGTAATTATGTGCCCAACATGATTTTTTCAAGGCCTTTTATACTGTGGATCAACTTATTCTTTTACACAATCTAGAGAAGTATGGTATTCGTGGTCCACTTTTAGCTTTTGTACGCAACTTTCTATTCAATCGTAAACAGTAAATTAAAATAAATTCTTATTTTTCGGGACTGTTCGATGTAGCCTCAGGTATTCATCAGGGGTTACTAGTAGACCTCTGTTATGTATTATAATTATATAACTAATTTCTTCCAACATACCAACAGTTGACTTTTGTCGAATAACTTTGCTATGCCGATGACTGCAAATTGCTTCATTCCATAATTTCAAGTGGTGATTATTCGCTCTTACAGAAAGATTTAGACATTCTCGAACTGGCGCTCAACTTAAACATTAACATTACAAAGTGCTGTCACCTCCACATCAGCTTGCTCGTTCCAACAAAGCTGTTAACTATTTCCCAGATAGCACTTCAGTTACCACTATAGAGAATGTACCCGATTTAGGTGTCATAATTCAACACAACTTGAAATTTGAAGTGAAAGTAAATTTCGTTATCTCAAAAGCAAATCGAAGATTAGGCATGATCATTCGCTCCTATTCAAATTTAAACTTACTAACACTAACAACACTATATGTAGCCCTAGAACGATCGATCTTAACATAGTGTATTCCAATCTGGTTTCCGCATCAAAAATATACCTTCTAGAAATGATCTAATCTGTTCAGAAACGTTTTATAAAACTTTTAAGTTTTAAAAATGGTATAATTTATCACACCAACATATATCCTGAGCTTCGTAACTTAATAAATATCAAACCCCTAGCTGGAGTAAAGTTCATCATATCTCTAACATTCGTTTTTTTAACTAAAATCTTGATTACTTCATCTCCCTCCAATTTACTTTCCAAAATTAATATCAACGTTTCATCACTTAATTCCCGTAATCATAAACATTTCAAACTCCCCAAACTACGGAACAATTTTGGATCATATTGTGTTATGTAATGTATAGAGGGCAATGAAGAAAAATGCTGTAAACGTCAATTTTTTTTAATTTATACATGTAATGACACACGGCAAAGTTATCCATTCCTGTTGTAGTTCAAAGTATTTTTCTGATATAAGTTTATCACTTTACAGCATCAAACAAAGTGTATATAATAGTTATCAATTATTGTATTTAATATTTCTGTGACCTTTTTTCTTTTAATTTTTCATGTGATTTTAACAAAACAATTAACTTCAAAAACTTCACCATGTAATAAGTTAGGTGTATTACCTGTATGGTTCAATAAATAAATTATTATTATATCAAGTAGCAAGCTAAATAGCAGTTCTAATGGCTGCAACCCATTTAATGTACTGTATGAGCATGTTAAATTTTGAGCTCGGTTTTGAGGGATTGCTTAAGCCGTTAAGCCTAGGAAAGAAGTCAACCATATACTGTAGGCTTTGCACATGCGTTAACAGAAAACGCAATATTGGGATAGGGGTTCATTGAGATGTACAAAAATTTCCAAAGAAAAGAGTTTTGCAAATGTACGAAATTTTATATTAATGGCCAAAAAATCGTATTTTATGTATCTTGATGCATGTCTTTGGAATTCTAGACCTGAGCCAAAAGTATTGTAGAAAACGAAATAAAGAGTAAGAAAAACCTCAAAATTCACCAAAATTGAAGTAAATAATAATTATGGCGAATGATTCATTAGTCGTTTTTGTGCTATTTCTTTGTGTATATTGCAGAAAAAAGGGAGTCAAATTTTCATTTTCCATTAAATATAAAGTTTTAAAAAAATGTACCAGAAATATGGAACATATTACAGGTGAGCATAGATTTTTCAAATTCACAAATATGTACTAAGAAATTCGATGTACTATAAATACGTATACCGCCGAAAAATATGTACTTCATTTGGTACAATAAAATTATTGTGCAGTATCAAAAACACATCCACTGCTGTGCATGCTGAACATTTATAAAAGTATTGTAAGTTTTCTCGATATCGTACGGTACAATAATGGAGTGAACAAAATGTCTTATTTCACGTCATCCAAATTAATTATTTTGAAACAAACTTAACAAAGTAATTACTAATTTACTATGAGATGCATATATTATTTTGTTATATACATCAGTATGTACAGAAATATTACATTATGCGTTTCGTGTTTTTCTCCGTTTTCTGAACAACTTGTGACATTATATTGTTTCAAACATTAGGTTTATATCATTTGCCAAATTCGTAATTTTTGATATGCTCCATAACTTGTTCTGCCGAATAAGCAGATTCATCTTCGCCTGACCCGGCTTTAGGAATTGTTAATGTTAATTATTTGTAAATGGATCCTATTAAAATATCATATACTGTATTATAATAATAATTATATTAATTATGTTACTATATTAGAGTGGCGTAATGGAAGTATGTACTTTAATGTTTTGAAATAGGTTATTACAGTTTCATGTAATCTCAAATTTTAAGATTTTAGAGGCATGATCATTATTCGTATAATTACACTAGCAAAGAAACCCTACAAAACTGACTGAACTGGAGGAATTAATGCTCCGAATATAGCAAGTAATGTTAGATATTTCGAAGATCATGAAACCGAATGCCATAATTCAAAATAGATATTAATTACCACCAACGGCATCAAGTACCTCAAACCGGCGTATTTTCTATTTTGTGATTATCCATGATTTCTTCCATAATTTCAGCTATAGATGATGCCCACAAGGTGAATTTTTAAGCCCAATCAGAATAATTCGTCAGAATGAAGAGTTGTGATCTATGTTCATTCATATATGGTTGTGAATTTTATGTATTAGTTTGATTGCTTGTAAACTTAATCGTTAATAAGATGGCATCATGAATAGTGATACCTGCCAAGTTTACGATGAAGGAGAATAGTTGCTTATACCAAAATTCAAGATCCCAGCGACGTTACTATTATTATTGTAATCAGTTCAATTAAAAGAACCCTCATAATTAATTATGGCCATGTACTAAATAATTATCTGCGGTTCTTGTATTACGAAAATAAAAGCTTGTTCCATTACAATCAAACAGTGGTAATAACAAAACCATAATAAAAGAGGTCTCTGTCATCTCGTCAGTTTACAGAAGTTGCAACCCTCAATTCAATTTTCATAAGCTGTTACCAACTTTTAATTGATGCTATTTTTTTTTCATTTTTTCTAACATTGTTTAAAAAGGTTTGCTGCCCAATAAATTGAGCATTTATACGTGTGCATATAGCTCAAATTTGCAACACATTGCCATAAGATATGTACCAATTCAGTGTACACTAAACGGATAATGTTACGTTTTAGAAAACCTCTGAAATCAAAGATAAAAGTGTCTGAAAATAGTTCGCACACAATTACATTCGAATGGTTATGTTTAATAGCAATTTTGTAATTATCAACGAATAATATTACAATTGTGTTCTTCACAGAGTATATTGTAGACCCAATCACAGATGTCTACGGTTTTCAACCCTGTAAATCGCGGAACTAAATGTAAAAGGAAGTATTAACACAAGTAAAAGGAACGCTACATCGTTCACCAGGGAGGAAAGTTTTTGGGAGTCAAGTACTGTCCGGAAGTTCAGATTCGTAATTGAGTTTTCAATAAGCCTCCAGAACAAACATTGAAATATGGTAATTTGGAAAAGGTTACGCACAGTAAAATCGGAAATATCTTATGTACGATTTTTTTTATTTATTTCAAAGCGGTGTTTTCAGCTACAGCACAGCCTATGCTGTTAGACACGCTGCAAAAAATACAGCCAGCTGCTATGCATTGCACTGCAGCTTGCAGTGTTTCTTTTGTTTGCTAACCTTATTACAAACGCTGCACTGCAGTGGCTGCAATGCATACGCTGCGGTCCTGCGGATTAGGCAGTGCAGCTTTGTGTCTTTCAGCGTAGGCTGTACTGTATATGTAAAGATTACTTGCTTAATTTTATATTTACACATAATGTTTTAACTGTATCTTAACTGAAGTTACCAAGTTTGAGTATGAAGTTAAACAATTTACTTCTGTTGTGCATTTAATTCCATACAACTGCTAATATTCAAATATTTCATTAAATGAACATATTCCAAGAGATGCAATCCATTGAATTAAAACCCCTTTGCCAATCGTCACTATGATATATAAATCAAATAAAAATAATACTGGCTTAGTATTTTCATCAACATCTCAAAACTGATTCTAAATGTGAAGGCGGACATACTTGGTTAACACAACGAGGGTGACAGTGGTTGACGTAGTTATAATTTGTGAAGCTGTTGTACACTAAAAATCAGACATTGCAACTTCCTGTTATTATTATAAGCAATTTTATTAATTAAAAACTACTTAATTATTATGGTCCTGTGCCAAGTACCCATGGTTCCTGAATCATGAAAATAAATGCTTATTTAAATTCAATCACACAGGCATATGATAAGTAAAACAATATAGAACCTTTCTTTCACCTCATCAGCTTACAGAAGTATATCTTCAACTCAATATTCACAAGCTTTTAAATAAACTTATAATTATTGCTGTTTCTTTATTTTAACACAACTTAAAACTTTGCTGCCCGCTAAATATTTCACTTCTACGCATGCAAATAGTTCGTAATTGTTTACAATGTACATTGCCGTAAATCCTGTACCAATCCAGTACACAATACACACCGTATATTAGATCTGATAGAATGTCTGAAATAAATGATAAAAGTTTCTGAATACAGCTGGTAGCCTACATACATTCCAAAGTGTATATTTAAATTTAGTGTTGTACTCTGTAAATTGTCATTATTACTTTCTTAAGAGCATATTGTTTAGAATCAATCAAATAAGTTCAATGGTTTTCAAGGCTCTTAACTAGACGCAAAAGAAAATCTGGAAACCAATGTACTGTAGATGAAAGTATTGGTATGAGTAAAAAGAATGCTTGCTGGTTTACACTGGTGGAAAGTTTTCTTGAGTCAAGAAACCTTCGTAATTGTAGATTTATAATGGACTTTTCAATATATCTGCAGCGCAAACATTAAAACTATACAGTTTTTGTTAAACTTCCTAGTAAGAAAACGATGGCCAAAACTTATGTTCTTCTGAAAGTTTGAATAAAATCACATACCAGGTATTTAAGTCCATCAAGAGAATTTTTAATACACAAATGAACAGTATTTCAATTTTTGATATACACAAGTTAAAATTTTTTTTAACAGAAAAAAAAAACTTTAACGCCTAATTGATAAATAATTATATATATTTACTAATGTTGAAATTTATGTCAAGTTTCATTAAATGAACATAATTGGAGGCGACACCCACTGAACTAAAATGATATAATAATAATTCGTCAATCTTTATAATGACAAAATAATCTGACTTTGTATTTTTATTGGAAAGTAAATAAATATACTAACTTATAAAGTCTTACCTTATTTTTCGTGTTGTCTTTAATTACTCCAAGAAAAAACATTCCATTGTTTGGAACGATAGCATAAATCGTCGCTAAAAATTGATTGGCAAAATACTTTTAATATGTTGAGTAACTGCAGTGCACTTACAACAAACCTGAACTAAGCGAATGATAATATGAGAGGTGTTGTTTGATTTGGATGATAGCATGTACACATTTATGATGTAACAACAGTGTACTCAGGGCGTTAGACATCAGACCATTCTTACCACCTCGTTCAATGTGTTCGCAGCATTGTATGTAATTCCGATTAAAACACACTATATTGAAGTTACAAGTATTGCATATTTCCTGCCCATATCATCAGTCTTCAAATTCACGGTATCACGAAAAACAGCGGGGAAAAAACAGCGGGGAAAAAACAGCGAGGTAATAATAGAGCGATGAAAAAATAGCTCTGCGAAAAATGGAGAATCTAAATTTTTCGATGCTATCCCTCTCCCCAAGCATGTACATGTAACTTCCGTTGCATACCCCACACCCATAGAATTTCAGTTTTTTTTTCTTTTATTTTTTCCGAAAACTTAACTTAATTGAACTGACCGAAACTAATCTCATGTGATGTAACCAAATCTAACTTAACCTAACAGGCCCAGTTCAGTCAGATTATCAGGTCAGGGTTTAATCAGGTTAGGTAAGGGTAGGTTAATTCAGTTAAGCTCGGGCTAGTTCACGTTGTCAGTTTTGGAAACAGAACTGTAACACCAATTTTTTTAAGGATTTAAAAGAAAAATCGCGCTATGTTTTTCTAGCGCCATTATTTCGTAGTTATTTTTTCCTCGCTGTTTTTTTTTCGTAGAACCGAATTCAGGACCCACCCACGGAAATGTGCCGGTAACTGAGCAGAGCCAACTGCCTTCAAACTATACATTTTATCATAATCTTAATTAGTGGGGTGCTTCAAATGAAGGATATGCAATACTGCAGCAAAATGATTAGAATCGAAGTTTTCAAAAAATATAATTTAATTCGCTTTTTCAAAACCTAATACTCCCTTCCAACGAAGAATATTTTTCACACTATTTAAAACTAAGTACATTTTGAGAATAATTCAAATTTCTAGTTTCAGTTAATATAATTAAATATTTTAGCTTTCTATTCGAAATGCATTTCGTGTGCGTGAATATTACCATTTTAAATATAATTTGGTAGACAATTTAAATGATGAGGACCTGATTCTCTCTGATGTCTTGACATGTTTTCATACGCACAGTATGCGTTAGAAAATTGTTTTACTTGGCAATCGCTATATGAAAATTTTATTATTAGGATCATATAAGAACCCAATTGATATTTTCTAATGTTGAATGAATTCAATAATAACAAACATATATTTTCCAAACTGTAGAACTTAATGTTTCCAATGACTTCTTTTTTTAAATGTATATGGCAGATATAGGTAAATATTTGAACAAGTTCATTCTTTTATAATATATTGTAAAAACCATAGCAAAGGTTTTCTGTTATTGTTTCATCTGAAATAACATTATCCGTTTTCATTTTCAGCACGAAAATGTTGTTGTACCAGTACCACAAATATCACCTGAAATGGTTAATAATTACATATGATTCAAACCCCAGTTGCTCTAACAAAATGCCTAAGGTTAAAATTCGATTGTATTTGACACATTTTATACTCATTTCATTTGATTACATGGGACTTCGATCTACAGTTAAATTTAATCTCAGTTTAACTTAATATTTCCTTGTTGGAGCAACTGAGCATCAGTCTTTTAGGCAGTTGAATTTTTCGTTACATCTCTGAAGTATGTGAAATTGTTTTAAATTTCATATGCGAAGCATTTTGGATTTTGACCATAAATGGTGGAGTACACGTGAGAACTGAGAACTACGGTTACTTTCAAACATTAATATCAATTGTTCAATTAGCTGAACTTAGGAATTTTATATTATTGAATATCAGTAAAAATAAAACCTGAGATAATATTATTTACTGTAATGTGACTTATACTTTATATTGGGTGATGTTATATCGCTTATGCTGCGAAAGGTTTAGTTATTTAATGTTGCAGGTTTCTTATATTTGAACTACTCGCTAATATTATATAAAGGAAAGTTTTATTTAGCATATTTAATTGTATAATTCTCAAAGTTAATATTACTAATAAATTGGCTTTTACAAAAAGTTTTATATTTAGAATTTGGAAAACGTTCAAGGATAATCTATACCTTGACTCTCAGGATGGTCCAATTAGCGTTCACTTTCGTATCACTGTATTTTCTCACATTTCTAGACTTTTTAACTGTTTACTAATTAAGCTATTATAATTTGACTATCATGTTGAATCCCTATTTCAGAACTGCTCCCAAAAAGTTCTCTCTCTAGTTCTACATGTTAATGTTTACATACTTTAGCTATTATAAGTAGTAATATTTATTGTTGGAGAGCTTTGATTGTACATTATCTTTACAGTTAAGAATGGCTATTAAGATTTATTTAAAAATGATTTTTCGTAATGAAAAATGTAATTTTGAATATAGGAAAATAGTCCTTTCCAAAGTGTTTTTTTTTCTTCTTGATTTGTCGAAATTAAAGCACTGCGTTTTCCATTTGTGCACCTTCATGTGCAATTGTTACTTTGTTAGTAACACGATAAAATATATATTGAATGTCGTCTTTCACTAAACAGTCCTTGCCTTCGTTATATTTGTCGTAATTTTAAAATTAGCTATCACAAAATAAATTAATAAGGTGACTTCAGCACTGTTCACTGACTAAATCTTTACTATAACATCGCTGCTGCACAATAGTATAATAAGTAATAGAGTTAAATGCTATATACCACAAACCATAGTTACTTATATTATATCGAGAAATACTTCGTAGATGCGTAAACTTTTGAAAATATACCTATTTTCCTTTTACTGTTATTCGCTTCATGCTTGGCTCTTTTGGGCTATTGTAATCCTTTTTGGCTCTTTCAGGCTACTGCCACATGTGGATGGTGAATATCGTTGAGGTCCTTACTGTTCAATTGTCCTTCATGGTTCAAGAATACCTTCGAATATTAATATTATCATCAGACTGTATAAAGAAGCATTTTTGCTCGGCATAGTTATACAGGTCTAAGATATTTCAACTCAAATTTAGGACTTCCGTTTTAGACTTCTAATAACCTGCAGTAGGCTACATGTTACTTCGTAGATCTGAAGATGTGATTTACATGTCAGCCCAGAGGTACGAAATTCATATCACTTCATCATAATAACTCCTTTCAAATGTAAGGAAGTTTTATTTATAAACATGCAAAAAATATTTTAAATGATAACATAAAATAAAATAACTTTTGTAATAAAATATCTAAATTTTACCAATTGTTGTAAAAGTAAATATTTCATTTTTGAATTTCCCTTGTGCCTTTTCGAATGTTAAATTCCATTGTTAACCCGTACTCAATGAAAATCCAGTACAGAAGGGATGGGGAGGTCACCCACAGCCAGAAAGGCACGGAGGATCTTTTTGTGTGCAGTTGAATTTACAATGTGATACAATAAACAAATGAAAGTGATTGTCAGTAAATTATTACTATTTCGATAAACCCATGATGTATTATGCGTACGAGAATATATTCATTGAAAGTATGTATTTATTAGAAAGCGGGTTTGATAAATATGAGGACTATATTAGCATTCTTAATTTCGAAATAAATCGCTATCGCTCAAACGAAAGTAATTGCTCGTGGACGTCGTGGTTTAGTAACTTAAATATTTTCTATATAATTATTATCAATCGACACAATAATACCAGCACTGTCACATTCGGATGTACCGTCTCGGCCGGTTTATAACTTGGCAGCTCCGGATTATCTGATATTATACTGTTTAAATGGGAATGTCAATACTCTTATTTTCATGCTTTAGGTGAATATCTTATAATTTATTTAAGAAATGCTGCACTTACATGCATATTATTAATGTAATATTGTATTACATGCATGGGTTGGTACTATTTTACTACAACTGTTGCCAGCAACTTAAATGACGATGTATAGCCCCTACACAACATAGGTAAAGTAAATCCGTGGCGCAACATTCATATTGGACCAGGGCCTGCCAAATAGGCTGCCTTTATGCCGAGTAGGTAGTAATGACATTTAGGAGAAGGGGGTCTGTGATCAGCATGACGAAATTCCTCAGTCATTAACCTTGGCTTCCTAAGATCGGATTCGTTATTAAATAACTCCCCAATTGTCCTCACGACGCTGAGTGGACCCCATTCCAGACCACCACTCAGAAAAGTTTTCCGGGCGGCGTCGGGAATCGAACTCGGACCTCCGGCTTAGCGGTCAACAGTGATTACCACTAGACCACGTAGGCGTCTACGCAACATAGGTGTGAAAGCTTTATTTTCCCCAACGAAATATTTGAAAATAATAAAAAAAAGCTGTTTTAACGCTGCTTTTGGTGTAATTCTCGAAAATCTTAGACGTCAGTATGCCTTTTCTATCATTTATTGAGAATAAGGACGTAGAAGGGTAGAAGCCACTCAAAATACTCTGAATGTATAGAATACAACTACACGTCTAGGGTGAGTTTTCAACTATGTTCCTTGTAGATCATAAAGTGGCTGAAATAATTGGAAAATGAAAATCAGAATTAATAAACATCAAACTCATTTTAATGCAGGATCAGCCGAAGGTAGTAAATAATACAAACAAACATGGACTGTCATTTAAAATTTTCTAGTCACACAATACAATGTTTTTCAGATGAATATTTACTGCCATCGTTGCGTTAATAGTTTACGTAATTCAAGCATTCTTGTCTAGTTTTGATAAAAACGTAATATCTTAAGTACAGTAATATTGAAGGTTTCAAATGATACGTAATTATTCCGTGGATGAATATTGTGAACCAGTTATGCATGAAAATGGAGTATTATAAAAACTTGAAGAAGTGGAATCTAAAAATATTTGGAAGGATTGAGTAGCTAGAAGTAAGACCACTGGGTCTAAATTTATTCGATGTTTAATATTTTGCTAAATCAACTGTTTAGTATTTGCAAAAAGCTTTCTCATACTTACCGAATATTAATGATATTTTACAAAACGTTGATAACTTATTTAGTGCTAAAAAGTAAAGATGTATGAATACATGAAAGTACTGGAAATATACTTGGAATCCGCAGCAATTCCGAAAATCCTTGAAAGTTACATGTTTAGGAATGTTAAACACTAACAAGTAATTTCAATATTCCAAAATTGCATATGTGTCTGAAGTTCTGTTAATTATTAACTTTATTTTCCGAGGGGGTGCTCACTCCCTTCCAAGGCGTACACCAAAACGGATATTTTAACATTTGACTTAATTGACTTCCTATACTGTTCAATGACAAATGTTAATGACTTAATTGTGACTTAGTTCCAAAGTGCACATCTGACTTAATAAGTGAGTACCACCTCGTTATTTTCGCGTCTACATAATACAATCTGTGTAAAGCACCAGAAATGCTATATGATAAGATGTAACTTATAGGGTAATACAATCACAAAATGACTAAACAGTGACACATTCACAGTCCACATGCTGATTATTTTTGCCTCCATGTACATAACATCTGATGCAGTTGTCGGAAAGCGATAACAGTAGCAGTAAATG
>JAQFYR010000168.1:0-15281 GCA_034694985.1 Campodea silvestrii
TAGAAATCCTGAAGCATATGAAATAAATTTTCAAAAAATTCGAAATTTCCCGCCAAAATTGCATTTTCAAAAAATCTCAATTACACATTCATCTAACGGATTACAAATTTCGTACATATCTCAGGAAGTAGAGTACATATTTTACTATAAAAATATGAAATCGGTTTTCTTATATCTCACACCGATTTCGCAAACGAACTGGACGAAATTGTCCATTTTCGCGACTAATTATGCAAATTACTGGGCTTACAAAATGCACAGAATTTTATTAATATTTTTAGCTGTTTTTTTTTAATGATCCTTCAATATAATATTAAAGTTTTATTCAAATCCTTTCTGACTATACCACACTGCATGCTCCTTCTTAAATTAAAATACTAAAATGCATCTGATCTTGTTAAGGAGGGGCATGAGACTTTGACCATGGGAATCCGAATTATCTGAAATACCGAGTAATCGGACTCATAAGTACGAAACAAGTGAAATTACGTTCAGTTAGTTTGCAAGGAGTGCAAATCAAAAGGATTTTATAAAAATAATTTGAGACTACATGTTATTCTTTACTTCCTGAGATATGAATCCAAAAGATTATTAGATTAGGAATCCTGAAGCATAATTATGAAATAAATTTTTGAAAAATTCAAAATATCCGGCCAAAATTGCATTTTCAAAAAATCTTAATTACGTATTCATCTAAAGGCTTACGAATTTCGTATGTCCTCAGGAAGTAGAGAATATCATTAAATATGAAAATGTGAAATCAGTTTTCTTATATATCACACCTATTTTGCAAACTAACTGAACGAAATCGTCCATTTCCGCGACTAATTATGCAAATTACTCGGCTTACTACGTACGCAGATTTCTTTTAATATTTTTAGATGTTTCTTCAATCATCCTTCAATATGTTATTAAAGTTTCATTCAAATCCCTTCTGACTATACCTCACTGCATGCTCCTACTTAATTATGCGAATCAGCATTTGAAGATCCACTAATTAGGGATGAATATTAATTTTCGCAAAATGTGATACCGTGAATTCCTTTATTTCGGCTTGTATTGAAGAAATTTCGATAGCTACAGATGGTAGGATGTTTGTATGTACGAATAGCGGTTGCTACAAAGTGCAAAATAGTGCTTAAAATGCGAATTTCCCTTCAAAATTTGACGAAACAGCGAAAAACAATCAATTCGTATGTGTTTCCTTAAAAAAACTTCACGAAAGTAGATAAAGAATACTTCTAAAAAAGTGAAGTCCTGAAGTTTGTGCTTAATTTTTAATCGAAATACCGCGTTTTTCGAAGTAAATTTTCGTTCTCTCATTGTATATAGTAGTGATGCAAATGAGACGAGACTTGGACAGTCGCGATCTCTTCTCGAAAATATTTAAGCAGTATATGCTGCTCTTGGTCTCGAGTACTCCAACGTTTCTCTCATCTCGACTTTTTCGAGACTCGACTGAGTAAAAAAAATTCAAAATATAAACCCAGTGAAAAATAATATTTAAAAAAAATATATGCGTCACAAATATGTGGCTGATCTGAGGACTACATAATTACGAAATTATTTTTCTTTTCAAAGTTCGACTTAGTATCTCTGAATTTCAGACATTAATTCCTTAATCTTTGAAATTCGGACATTTTCTGAAATTCTGAAATTTATCTCTGAATTTCAAATAATAGTGTCTGAAATTCAGGGATAAAATTCTCGAAGTTCAGAGATAAATATCTGAATAAAATTGGAAATTCAGACATAGTGAAAGTCGAAATTTTCAAGATAAAATGTCTCCAATTCAGAGGTAAATGTTTGAAATTCGTAGATTAATCCATATCAGCTCATGATTTTTACGAAAATAAAGGTCGAGACTACAAACAAAAGTCTGTGTCGAGAAACTGAGTATCAGTCACGTTTACATCATACGAGAGATCGATCGCTAAGTATTTCGAATTCTGCTGCCAGCAACACTTTGGAAGTTGACTTTAATGACTTGTATACAGTTAAGCTAGCCGCACATGAAGTTAAATGGGAAAATTCTGTTCCGCTCCGATCCAACGTGATGTGCGGTCTTTCACCTATATTAATGTATACGATATTTTTGTTCGTTTCCGTTCCGAACCGATCCGGCATAGTGAGTGGGAAACTTTATAGTGACCGTTTTATGTTGTTTCCAGAAATATATAATATGTTAGTATTTGATGTTTCTTACGAAATTATTACGGATGTTCAATTAAAAATTAACGGATGTTCAATTAGTTGTGATTGGCTGTTAGCAGGCGGTATCTTTCTGAAAAAATATTGACTTGCATACCAAAAGTCGCATTCAGATATGATTAAGTCATAGATCCCATAATTTTTAAATGATAAACAATAATAATTCTAAAGCAATCTTTAAACCTATTAAAACTAAGAGCTTCTGTAATTTCATTCGAAAATTGCCAGTGAATGAATTTTATATAATCTCAAAATTGCAGATCAGTATTTTACAGCTAATATTTCGTAATGATGCAGTTTAATGTTCACAGTAGTCTATAAATATTCACAGTAGCCTCTAGAAGAGTATTATTTTTTTATTATTCCAAATTGCTATAAAAGTGCTAATTTTATTATTTAAAATGCAAAATTAAGACAGTGAAATTGCTAAAAAAAAATTCAACCCTAACTATGATTCATAAAGTCAAGGTTGTCATCAGTCATCGTGGATGGAGCTTATATATCATTGCTTTATAAATTAGAATTAGTGTTCACACTTACTTTTCTAGTCCATTCCTTTGTTTGTTCACATTCAGACATTCTTCAGCAAGGTGTTCAACCAGGCGGCTCTGATCTGCCCAATCCAAACTCTTTCTCTTTTCTTCACCCAGTACATTAAGCAAATGTGTTCCAAATAGGTGGCATGGTATTCGTGGCATCAGGGCAACTGAACCTATATGAAAATAAAATCATTTTTTGGCTACATTTAAAACAAACTTCTTAATACTGTACATGTAAACAATACTATAAAATTGTTTGAAGCATTCTAGTACAGGTACCTAACCACTGACAGGAAAATTACTTTTACTTCTTGTGTAGAAGTTACGTTCATGAATTTTTATTAAATGTGAATTTTAGCACAATACCTTTATTTTCTTTCGTAAACTTGTACCAAATTTGTTAGATCAATAATATTTTGAAATTTTCATTTAATGTGAATGCATGATCGAATCTCAGAACTTCTATTTTAGTATTTAACAATGTTTAACCGTTATTACCAGGTGGTAGAGGCACATACTTTTCTAAATTTACACAAATATTATAGTTTTCAACTTTTCATAACACATTTATATATAAAAAAAACTTCCATTCTATTTCTTATACATGCGATAACCTTAATGATATAAGTGTTATTATTTAAATTACATTAATTATTAAACATTCGGAATATCTGATCAAATACCATAATATAAGAAGCATTTGATATATACAGGGGTGGTAGTATTCGGTAACCAATGTATAATTAACCTGACCATTAATTAATAACCATTGGTGTAAATTTATCCTTTTGTTTGGGAAGACACGATAAGGCCTTCAATATGACTTTGTTACAGAGGAATTCATTTAATCATTCAATTGAGCCCGAGCTCTTCGAAAATACGATTTTTTTTTAAAGATTTTGTGTAGAATATGCCACTTTTATGTTGGATTGTTTTGGTTATTTGATAGTGCTGCTTTTTTTTTTTTTTTTTTTTTACCAAGGGGTAATTTAGAACCCCACAAATGTAACCTATATCCCGGCGTCTGGCATTTGAAATCTAAATAAGAGCGAAAATATGGGTATGCAATAAACATAAGCGTTTAAATGTAATATTATACTCCTACATAGGAACTTCATATCCATTGAATTCCTTCCCAACTTCAATTAAAAATGAAAGAAAACTAAAAAAAAAATTAAAAGATGACCCGCGAAATTGCAATATTGCATACATCGAAGTGAAAATTCATAAGGTAACCCGAAATTTTCCCTTTATTTTGAATTACACTGATACTTCAAATATTTTGCAATTTTTTCACCATCTCCTGTAATGTTCCTTCATTTCTTATATTTTTTTCCTTCCTCTCTTTTTATTATTTGTTTCGGATCTCTGCCATTATTTAGTACACAGTTTTTCGAAACTTGAAAAGCTGGGTCACTTTATAGAATTCTCAAAGAGAGGTTCGTGCTTCGGAGAAATTAAATGCACTTCCTAAATTTAATTATATTATTGATAGGGATGCAAACGAGACGAGATGAGACTTGGCCCAGTCTCGGTATCGTCTCGATTAAAAATTTCTCAGTCTCGGTCCGGAACACGCAAGTCTCGGTCTCGTCTCGAAAGTCTCGAGTAAGAAATTTCAAGAAATGAACACGCAAAAATGGAAGATTTTTACAGATATTATGACAGGAAATATTGTCAACATCTATATTTTTTGTTTGTGGGGATTCTGTGCTCAAAATTATTAGTATTTGTACATCATGTGACAATTTGAAATTTGAGAATATAAGTTTTGTGATTAATTCAATATTTAAAGGTTCATTTTTTTTCACTTTTAGCAAAAAGTATTACAATTTCTGGCTGATTTAAAAGTCGAGACTAAATCGAGACTTTTGACAGAAGTCTCGGTCTCGTCAAGTCCTGGCTTCGGTATCGACATAGCGAGTCACGGTCTCGTCTCGTCTTTCGAGACGAGACCGAGACGAGACTCAAGACTGGTCTCGTCTCGTTTGCATCCCTAATTCCTGATTATAAAGTTTACCGAAATTAGTTTCAATTCAAACATTTGGACTGTAATTTTCTTTAATACATGAAGAAATCACCAAAAATCATGTTAATTTACGAATAAATATTATCAAGAAATATTACTTAGGACACAAAGAAATCAATACTTCAAATCAGTGGTGTAGCGATAGGGGGGTTTGGGGGTTGAAACCTCCCTTGAGAAATTTAAAAAGGAAAAAATAAGAAAGAAACTGAAAAGAAGAGGAGAAAAATTTAACAAAAAATGAGAAAAATCCTAAAAAAATCGATTTTTTGCAGATTTTTCTCTAAATAATTAAAAAAAAAATCGCCCTCACTTCGCTCGTGCAATTCTTCAAATACATTTGTATACTTTTCCTGGGTCATCCTTTAAAAAATCGCCTTAAAACTGTATATTTGTAACGAAAAACGTAAAACATTTCGTCCTCGTTACACTTGGGCACATTTTTTTCTCTCTTTATCTTTTTGGTCGACTCTTTTTATGCCTGGCTCCTGTTTTTTTTATCCCTGGCTTCTATCTTTTTATGCCTGGCTCTGTGCCTGTTTCAAACCAATTAAGAAAATTTGTATTTAGTCTAGAGCTTCTCACAAGATTTCAGAGATTTTCAAATCATATTTCTTAACTTCGCAACAAAAACACTTCGATTGCCAGTGATGATTCTCGAGACTAGATCGAGACTTTTTATGTAAGTCTCGGATCGTCTCGGCAACCGTTCTCGACATAACGAGTCTCGGTCTCATCTCCCATCCCTAGATAATTTGTTCATAATCTGCTAATTACATTTAAGAAAATTAAGACTCGAAAAGAATAACTGCTTATTTTCTCCTTCAAATGTTCAAACATCAACCCCAGCCCCACCCATTTTGCGGAAATTCCAATTACAATGGAAAAATATCACGAGTGGAAAATTACTAATATATTTTTATTCTTAAAATTAAAAACTTAGTTTTAAACTTGCATATTTTATGGAAATGTAATAACCTCCAAAAATTTCACGTCCTTACTTATTCACCTGCCCCCCCCCCCCCACACACACACACATACACACATTGCATTGGATAAGAATATGTTAATGGAATCTGAAGAAAAATATTATGCTTATGATTATAATTGATGGAGAGTGTTTTCTATCCATGATCTTACATGAACAGCCCCTTTAAATTATTAGAAGGAATGAAAGTATGGTGTATGGTACTCTTATGTCTTACCATTTGAATTTCCCTGTTCCGAGTTCAAGGACAATCTTGAAGATCTTGGTGTTGAGATTGAAGAACTTGGTAGGCTGCTTTGAGCATATGAATTCATAGATGATGGTGTAGAAGGTAGACTGTCATTGGATCCGAGAATTATATCATCGATATCTGAGGGAAAATATTTTATGTATTAGACTTCACTAGCGATATATTTACGCCTATTATGCTACACTTATTATGTACGAAAAAATGGAAATTTGAAGTTTGGATTTAAGAAATCCAAAAATGTACAGGAAGAGGTGATATATCAAACACATCGAAATTAACGTAGTGAATTCATAACAGGAAATCTTTGAATGAACTGTTTATTTTATAACCCTCCAGAAGCTCTACCTACCACCAGGCACGTAGTCAGTGAGACTTCCGCCCCCATGTCAGGAAAGTGAAAAGGAATGGAAAAAATAATGAAAGAGGTCCTTTTACAGGAAAGAGGTAACATTTTTCAACGAGAATCGACCAAAAATGGCATATTTTACCATAAAAACGTGAAATTTTGACCCCCCCCTCTTCCTTCTTTGTGAAAATAGAATGAAAAATGAGACACAAGATAGTTGAGTATATCGGATAACTTGATTTTGTTTACAACGAGAGGTATAGTGTTTCGACTTCATATCTCGAGTTTTAAACAATATCAAATATCTGGATATACGTAATCCTCGCGGGGTATTCACGTGGAGAATTTTTCAATTTTTATATGCCTGTTTTAAAATAACAAACCTTAATTTACTACCTTTCCACATTCATTGTTTTACCGTAAGTATTTTACTAAGTTCACTTACCGATTTATCACATGTTATTTGAAACTTGGTCGCCAAACGTACTCTTGGTTATAAAAGGCATTTCAAGATTTATTTAATTGTATTTCTTTCGTTTACTGTTAAAATATTTACATTTATTTTTGTAAGATCATTGAGAGTTCACATACCCCTTTCAACAAAAGTGATAATACCAGTTGTTGGAGTGGTATTATCGCTGTAATTCGGTGACGATTGGCTGAATATAAAATATAAACAATCCGGGATTGGTTAAAAATTGCAAAAAATAGGGAAATACGAACTCGAGTGAAATTCTCACCAGAATTGGTTGAAAACCAAATATCACACCCTTGTTGGGAAAATAGAAATTTCCTGAGAGTTCCCAAATAAATGCTCAATTCCATCGTCATAAAATTAAAATGATAAAGTTTTTCCGTTCATAGACTGTCAACATGAATGAAATTGAGTTTACAAAAAGTAATATATTAGTTGTGTAATAGCATGCCACAGATGTACACCTTGATTTTTGTTATTATTTCAGGGGATTCTGCAAAGAAATTCAATGAACATATTTTTCTAGCTTTGGCGATCACATGATTCAAAATTAGAATTCAAACGTTAGGACTTATAAATGCATGGAACCTTTTTTTATGAATATTATTATATCGCCTCAAGATTTCGCTGGTTTATTGTCAAATAATTTCAGTTATTGACTTTCGGTGTTCACCAACATTTGAAATGGCTCATACAAAAACTAGCCAAGTGGTAATTTTTCGTTTGAGAAATATTATCTCAGGGTATATGAAAAAAGTACCGTATTTACATCAATATAATAATAAAAATAGCTACTCTCATACTAACCATCATCAGCCATAATTAATATGGTATTAGGCTGCAATTCTCTCAGCAAATCATCTTCATCTATATGTGTGCCATCTTCCAAGTAAAGTTGAAACAATGACACAGCATCTACAGTTGCAATGCTTGATTTGCAGAGAACTGGAATGAAAAGAAAACTTCATTATAGTTGAAGTATTTTGCGTATAAATTAGCGTAACAAATAAAAGCTTTTCCATAACTTTTGTATTTTGCAGGGCATATATAGGTCTACATGTTTATTAAAGATATAGCAAATCCTAAAAAAACTTGAGAACTAATACTGGTATTTCAACATGGAAATTTAAACTGTCGGCAATGGCGCAGCGAGCGGGTGTTTGTAGAGTTTAAACCCTTCCCGAAATTAAAAAAAGTAACATCTAAGGTGAAAAATGAGAGAGTTTTTCCAAAAATCGCAGCAAAACGGCATTTTTTGCAATTAAAAAGTTTTTAATAAAAATTGAAAAATATCGCTATCACTTTTCACTTTACTCGGGTAAACTTTTCCTTTATTGTTTGCAAGAAAACTCTCCCCAAAAAACATTTCAGGCTGCACCGCTGACTGTCGGTGCGTCCTTTTTCCGCGTACTTCCGGCATTTTGCAACCCTTTTCTGCGTGAACTCATATAGGTAAGTTCTTTTGCGCTTGCCCTTTTCCACGTATACATTTTTGGAAATCCTAGGACTTTTCCGCGCGTTTTCGTAGGTCTTTTTGTCGCACTTTTCCGCGTACTTCTACGTACGTAGCCTTAATTTGCATATTTAAATATGTTCTTTATTTTAAGAAACACTGTATATTATAATAATCAATGAACATAATTACATTTTCCATTTGAAAAATATAATTATTTTTAAATGAAAAGTCAAGAGAGATACATGTTCAGTGAGTTACCATCAGCTAATATCGCGGAAAAGACCCACACCTAAAATTGATCAAGCAGAAAAGGATTGAAACTTCATAGCGCAGAACACGTCCTCTAAAAAGAACGCGGGGAAAGGGAACAGGAGAAAAGGGGCTGCTGCCTAAACTGTAGGGGCTGCTGCCTAAACTGTAACTCAGATATGCAAGACGGTAAAATGAATAAATTTCTAATTATCGGCGTTCGTTAGTTGAACTTTCCGCATCTTAAAAAGTTTCGTACATCAATCGAAGTCGATAGGGAGATTCAGTGCATCAAAAAGTGCCCAAATGAGTGAATGACAAACCTCATTCGTGGACGACATTTAAGAAATCGTTGGAAATTTTTCTTCGCATGCTCTGCAGTGAAGGAGCTTGTATGACGTTACCGTCATACAAGCTCCTTCGTCAGGGAGACGACCGCGAAGAGTTCACAAAGTAAACTGGTTGCCGTATCCTCATAGTAGCTTAAAATTAGCCTGGTATTTTAGATTATTCATGATCATATGGCCCTTAAACTAAATAACTTGAAAAGTTGAAATATTTCTTACCAGCATAACAGTAACAATTTATCAGTTCAAAAAAATTCATTTGAAATTGTACTAGAAGCATTATATTCAGGATTATCCCTCCCTCCCCCCCCCCCCCCATTGTATAGCTTCTCTCTTGACCAAAGCCGCAAACCCTGACCTTTGAGCAACAAAAATAAACTTTCACCTCTGTGCTTGCATTGTTGAGGGTGTATTTGAATCGTATGAAGTACAAGTAGCCTACATCAGATGCACTGTAACTCTTTTAGATCAAATAAGTCTTTCACTGGCGAAAATGTAATTCACTGATTTGAAGTTGACTGGATTTGTTGCACTGAATATCCCTAATTACGTTTTTTTAAGTGAAAGCTTTATTTGGGATTTATTTATTATTAGTTATCTTAATTTTTTTCGATTATATTGAAATGTTCTGAATTGTATAGTGTTAAAATGCTTTATTTCTTGACAAAAGATTGAATGTTATGTATTTTTATTTATTTATTTGCAAATATGAAATACAGCCATAGGTCAACGTTTCATTATTTGAGTCATTATAAAATATAATAAACACTTTTGCATTTAATGCTGCATAGAAAAATAGTTATTTTGATTTCACCAAATGCACATAAATGTGAATTTTTTGTCAAAATGTACTGACATAGGAATAATTTATAAGTTTAATAGGATTGCATGTTTTTTCAATACCATTTTTAAATTTGGGTGTACCTTGCATATTATTTTGAGCAATTTTTAGCTGACTCGAGTTTGGAAATGGAAACATATTGCTTTCCGAAAGTCGAGTCAGCTAAAAACTGCTCAAATATGCAGGGTAGACCCAATTTTAAAAATTGCAATAATTTAATTTGTATTTTTATCATCTTATTTTCTGTGTTGTATTTGCAATATCAGACAAAAATATATTAAATATTGTAAAATATGCACTATATTGTATAGAAACATCGGCACAAATGGCACGCAGAAAAATCACATTTCTTATTGCTATAAATAAGTGAATTCAGCAGTTAGTAGCCTACCCATGGGCGTGCACAGGGGGGAGCAAGGGGGGCACTGGCCCCCCTGGACTTTTGTACAACTAAAAATGATAAGAAAAATTGAAATAAAAGGAAGAAAAATCGGTGAAATTTTTCAATTTTTAGGCAGAAACCATTAAAAAGTACCGTTTTTACCGAAACAATGGAAAAAATCTCGACATTTCGCTCGGGTTTTAAACTTCCTCTACTTCGCACTTTGATATTCTTTTTTTGGCAAAAAATCACTTAAAAACTATATACTTTTATCTATTAAAAACGCAAAAAAATTTCGCCTCGCTCCGCTACCGTGAACCCCACTACTGGTGTATCTCATGCGCATCAAATCTCTGGAGCTACTGTCACTACAGTGGCGTAGCTACCGTGAGGCAGAAGAGGCGGTCGCCTCCGGGCCCCCTCCAGACCCTCGTGTAGGGGGCCCCCAAGGGTCCAAAGTGCTGAGCTAAAAAAAAAGCCACAGTCCCACAGAGACGAGAGGTGAAAAAAGAAATAGGAGAAAAAAAAGAAAAAAAAATATTAGTAGATCTGTTCCTACTTCAGAAAACGTACGCTGAAGGGTTGTCTATCAAAACTTTGTTGGTTATTGGAACAAAATATGTACAATAATTTGTATAGGTTTTTGAATAAATTGTTTATCGGAGCCCTAATATCTTCGAAAATTTCCATTATACCCTAATAATTCACTGAAAAAAGTATCATAAAAAATCTCAAACAAAAAAAACTTATTTGTAATAAGGGGGCCCACTACACAAAGCTCGCCTCCGGGCCCCCTACTTTGTAGCTACGCCACTGTGTCACTACCTTCATACACTGAGTGTACGAGGGTGGCGACAGTGGCTGCCGAAGTAACACGCGCTTTAGAGTAGACGCTCAAAATTCAAAAAGTCAACTTGATTCCAAACAAGGTTGAAGCGAATTTGTTTGGGCTGAAGAGTGAAGACCTATATGAGCAACGTAGCAATGCTGATATGAAAAAAAGATCGTTCAACCAGTGACCAAGTTTGCTCACGTATAAGCACGCGGCCGCAGTCCGCGTGCTTATACGTGAGCTATGAACAAGTAAAGTAATGGCATGGTAAATCGCATTTCATCATTACATTAAAATATCAAACTGAATTTGTAAATGCTGCAAGATAAAATACAACAATAATGCGCAGTCGAATATGGAGGCCGTTGTAGCTACGAACAAAATAGAGCCACGTGGTCCTTGATTATCCACTCGAGTGGATAATCAAGGCACGAGGTGTCGGTTGGGCTGGACAGTGCGACCAACAGACTCATGAGTGTCTATCACGTGGTAAATTGCATATGCACGAAATGAAGATAATTAAAATACCTATATGTTTAGTACTCTAAATGACTAAATATTATGATTTAAATGTTGAAGGGTAATTGGACTTCAAGTTTTTTGAATACTATTTATACAATTGGGTATACCTTGCATATTTGAGTCGGGCAAAGCTAAAATTTGAGTCGGGCAAAACTTAAATGTTGAAACTTTGGTAGCAACGAAAGTAAACTAATTATAGCTCATGCTTAGAAAAAACTATAATTCACAGGAGAAATTCAGCATGGTATTTTAAACATGATGCCCATGTTTGTTTTTAACTTCCATTCTAAGCCAAAAAAATGAAAATGCCCAAGTGAAAATGAAACTATAAGCGTGAGTTCACTTACAAACCGTGTGTCACTCGCGGTGATACTATTGCAACCCTAGTATGAACTGCCTTGTAACTAGACAAACTGAACCTATATTATAACATTTCGGCACGATATTTTTACACCTAATATACTGGAACTGTTAACAAATTTTTTAAACATGATTCTAACAATATTTCATAGGCTACGCAAGTATTTCCTATACCTAATAATATGACTGGACTATCTGCGAAGATCTATTTTAGTAATAAATATGTTATATTCTTTTATAAGTTAACCTTACCTTTTGCAATTAATTCTGTAATCGTCATTTGCTCGTTAACAGCAACAGCATATGGATGCTTTCCGTTCTTCTTCGAAGAAGCCGTGTGCACTTTTAGAAGCATAATTATTCACTCTTCCTTACACTTACACGTCGTTAAACCAATAAAGCACAAAAATTAGGAAACTTTTACTGAATCGATGAGCAGGTATCTACGTTCCGAAACAAACTGACCCTCGGAGATCTCTGCTGTTCCTTAGTAGACTGTACGGACTGTGACCACGTGTGACCACTGACCAATAACAAGGAACCCGGACTACCACGTGTTCATTCTTCCTGCAAGGCCTCCAGGAATGCGAGATTGGGTGGGGAAGGGGGGTGAAAACTAGAAGGAAGCGATGGGTGCAATCACATCTTGATGACAGCACAGAATTTTCTTATGTGTGGGACTTTGTGGTCGATGTTGAAAATTCAGAATAAATAAAAATTCAATATTATTTAAAAACTTTATGGATGTTCAATTTATCCTTTCGCTGGGAGCAGATCTGGGAATATTGAACTAATGAATTGAATTGATTTAAATTGTAAAACTGAAATTTCCTATAAGTCAGCACCAATTCAAAATTAAATTGCATGAATAGAATAGCAATTCTGTCAATATAAAATTGAGTTAAATGAATTGAATTCTGAAACGAGTTCAATTTTTTGCATTGAAATAAGGGTCAACCCAAAATTGAGTTGAATGAGTTAAATAGAATAATTGTATGCAATTCAAGTTCAGATTCATGATTTTAATTGTATCAGATCATGATTGAGTTGAATTATTTTCAATTCTAAATTGATTTGAATGAATTGAAATAGGACTTGGTCAATTTAAAATTGAATTGAATTTTCATCTACTCAGTCAAAATCGCTTTGAGTGAGATCATTTTATTCATTCTAGAACACTGTTCGTCAAACTTAATACCCAGATATACCTTCGCCATTTAAATAAACCTCTAAACATAAAATTGTCGTTCTTTCTTAAATTAAAGAAAGCGTAATTCGAAATTCTGCTCTGTGTATGCATATTCCCGACAACTTTTCTGTAGTATCAGTATATATGGCTATTAGTTTCTATTAAAATCACATCTTTTATATTGGCTGCTCTGTATGTTATTTATAAAGTAAATTGGTGAAACTAGTCGTGCAATAAATAATTTATTGCACGACTAGTTTCACCAATTTACTTGCATCTTCAGATCTGTCAATTGAAATTCAATAATTATTCAATTGGTACGTGGACCTGGAGGTTCCAGTAAATTGGTGAAATCGGTTGTGTGCATTAAATAACATACAGAGCAGGTCATATAGTGTTTTAATTTCAATGTAGTTGCTCTGTAATCTCGACGTATGTGTTATGTGTCACATTGTTTCTCTTGCAGTTTGCTTAATTTTGGAAGTATGACTCGAATTTAAAAAGTGCGAAATTTTTAGTTCATGTACTTCAGAAATTACACAAACTGGAAGAGAAAATAATTTGAAGATTTTAATAAAACTCGTGGAGCATAATTTTTATGTTCGAATTACACTGGACATTTCGCCCGAAAACCGAACTGTCCGGTCGAGAACAGGACAGTGCGCTGTATTTTCGGGCGCTGAACTTTCTGCGCTGTATTTTCGCGTCACCGTCTGGGTCTAGTGTTTCTATACCGAGACCAAGACTTGGGTCAGTCTTGGTCTTGGTCTCGACTTTTCGGAGAGTCTTGGTCTTGGTTGGTGAGTCTTGGTCTTGGTCTTGAGTCTTGCCGAGAGTCTCGATGGTCTCGATCACCGGACTTCCCAAGAATTTTTTTTGTCTAATAGGACGTTTAAATACCAATACATGTAAAACTGAAATTTTACAAAGGCAGTGAACCTACCACATCTCTGGTTTTTATCAGTATCAATATTATTCATTTTTGTCATACAACGTAGCTAGCTGGCGTACATTATGCACGATTTTCAGCGCGACTCCCGCCCTAGGACAAATCCAATTTTTTAGAAACTCATTATTATGTCGGAGAGTGGGAGAGAAATACATCA
The DNA here is from genome assembly GCA_034694985.1 of Campodea silvestrii. Taxonomy (NCBI): domain Eukaryota; kingdom Metazoa; phylum Arthropoda; class Diplura; order Rhabdura; family Campodeidae; genus Campodea; species Campodea silvestrii. The sequence goes on from JAQFYR010000168.1 coordinate 14,120, forward strand.
CTCGCAATTTTTACCTAGAGATTTGAAGTCTTTAGTCAGGGATAGTATTTTCTTTACTCTATTTGTGCAGTAAGCATTATTATTTTGAAGATTTTCGTAAGAAACATAAGTTGAAAAAACATGATCGAATAACTGAGTAAAGACTACGTTTGTTCGCGGTTTTCTCGAAAACAGCACTTTAAATTTAAAAGAGCTAAATGGAAATATTCAAAAATTGGAAAATAACTAAATACTTTTTACTATTAACAAAACTTATGTGACTTGGAAAATTTGAAAATACCGGTGCCCCCATAGCATACACACCCTCTTTCTCAGGAATACCAAGGCTTATTCCTTTTCTTTTTAGCTTTTATGTGAAATTCTACACAAGATTGTGAACAATAACTTTGGGGGAGGGGGGTGGCGTTTCAATAGTTCTAAAGTACCGTATTAACCGTAATAACAAAGCAAAGCTTTTGACACAATTATGGTCGACATTTTTGTGTTAAATAACATCAGTGAGGAATTGGCAGTCTGTTGGTTATTACTGGTTATTACTAACTTCGTGACTTCTAATTTTTTCACTTCCTATTTATCTTCAAATTGTCAAAAATCTCATACTTTTTTTTTGTAGTGATATTTGGAAATGATTGTATTGAAGATTCGAAGAGTGCAGAAGAACCAGATTTTTTCCGATCTTTTTGCATGCATAATATTATACTCAACACTATAATATATTTCATATAATAAAAAGAGTGCTGTTAGCCTGTGTTATTTATTGAACTCAATCGGTTTCAATGACAGACTGACTATTATCATATCATGTATCAACGTACTAAATAAGCTTCTGTATGAAAAAACTTTCCTACGAGCAACGACTGAAAAAAAAAAAAAAATTCAAACTAAGTGACAGACGCTTGCGTGGTGACTGAATTGAAACTTTCAAAGTGCTTACGTCTAGATATCGGTTATGCCCCACAGCAATATTTCTTACAATTCGAGATCGCCGAAACGGTATTAGAATTGTACAAAGACAACCCACGTCTATCAGTGTTCGAGTGAAATACTTCACATCGCGAATAGTGAGTGCATGGAGGATGGAACTTACTTCCCGAAGAAGTGAAAGACTCTAGTTCGGTCACACAGTTCAAGAAAAGACTTGACCAACACTACCGTTGGTGTG
>JAQFYR010000169.1:0-15273 GCA_034694985.1 Campodea silvestrii
GCGTCATTAAACCCCTAATACTGGGCTTCTGAGCGCACGTCCTTAACCACTACACCACGGTGGCTGGACAAACAACAGCAACGTAAAGGTGGTATTTACGGTAGAGAGTTGAATGGATTCTAGGAAAGGAGAATTGCGGGATATTTGAAATTCTTAATATTCAGTATCAATATTAATTCTAAGCAAATCAGCTGTTTTAATTTGTTCTTGTTTTTATAGTTGGATATGTTTTATAATTTTGGTAAGTGCCAAGTAATATTGTGATTTTATTTTTATATTAATTCTAATTTCGTTGTTGCCCACCTGATGATGTACTGTGTACGAAACCGGTTGTGGAACTAATAACTAGTAATTATAGAGAGAAGGCTTAAAAACTTTTCATTTCGATCGTTAATATAAAATTCTTATTGCTCAGTTCTGCTGAAAACGGAAACTTTCGAACCCAGGTTGGAATTTTTGTGCTGCAACGGAAAATACAAAACCAAATTAATCGCCTCAAAAAAGGCGAAACAATAGTTTGGCAATTGTAGGGTACAATAATTCATGTGGTACAGTATACGGAAAGTGGAGAAAGGCACATCGAAACTTCACGATTAAAAACCGACAATGTCATTTTCTGCTATCTGACAATAGGGTATGTGCATGGGTTCATGTATTTGAATAAACACCATCTGATAATAATATTATGGTTATGGTTAAAAACAATCACCATGTCAAAAAAAAAATCGGAAAACTCACGAAGTCTGTGATTGATTATTCAAAAATACGTAGGGGAAAACGGTGTTTCGCAGCGTAAATTGACTTTTCTTCGACGAGTCACGTGACTACGATGTTTGGTAACATTTTTCTCAAAAACGGTTGTTCAGAAATTAAAAATAATTATGGGTTATCTATAGAAATTCTGTAAACTTTCAAATGAAGGAATTAAAAAAGGTGTGCACATACGCAATTGTCTTGAAATATATTTTCAGCTTCCACATTAATTAAGTCTGCATCCCAAAACAGCCTGCTGAGGTTCAAGCTGCGAGGGAGTGAAATTTCTAGCTTGCGAGGCATATCAAAAATCTCCTGAAACAGCATTCAATGTATTTCCAACCAAATTTCAGCTTTGAAAACTGACGACTTTTATTCCATTCTACTGACGTAAGCTTTAAAACTCTATTAAAATTAATATTTAGGAGATAATTTAAATATATATACGATAACACTCACCCGCTGGAAGTTACACTCGCACATTATAAACAAACACTACACTTGGTTATGGGAATTTGCCTTAGTGAGAGAGATGACAATAAATTGTTGTTGGCATTACTTGCTAAAAAAAAAGTTGAATGAATACTATGTATTAATCATTGTGACGTAAAGCTATTCCTGATGCGCTGATGTTAAAACTATAGTGATTCATATTACTGTTTACTGCTATTTTCTTTAAATACTGGGGACGGAAATGATCAACACATGTGAATAATCGTAACGCGGAATGTGGAGACATACGTGCAGTATACTATTTTAGGGACTGCGCATTTTTCTATTTTTTTAGAATGTAAATTGCAATGAAAAATACGGATTTTCTGTTGATCACTTTCATTATTATTATGAAATTTAAATAATAAAGAATCCAAATATATAATTATATAATTATAATATCGTCAATATATATATTTTAATAAATAATTATTTAACCAAATTTTTCTTGTAAAATTAATATGCTCACTCTATAAAAAATCTATAGTAATATCCTGTGGAAAATTTAGCTTAGTCACAAATACCCTCAGTTGTACCCATTATAATTCGTATCTAAACTACCGGAGCTGGATGCTCATCAGACTAAATGCAGCATAAAACGAATTTTAGGGCGGACAAGCGCTTCCAAATCTCCAAACAGCAATTACAAATATTTTAATGTTCTCACATTTAAAATATCTGTAGTCAGAAGCGTACCAAGGAGAGGAGCGCTCGTCCCCCAGGCAATATTTTCACCAGTTTGGCGCCTTTTTTGAGATTTTAAACTCATAAAAATATGAAGAATATTTTTTTTTTAAATTACAAAACGTGTTATCACATTATTCTCTGAATAAAACGTACATTATTGAATAAAATATTTATAAATAAATGTTTGAATGGGCGCTTTAAATGACTGGTTCAATTGGGTTTTTAAGAATATTTAACAAAAGTGACGGCATCTTGAGTATATTTGAATTTCACAATTTTTTTTAACAAGAAAAACAATTTAGAAGTTTAGTGCAGGAATCGAAGAACCATCGATTTTTTGGAAGACGAGCTCTGTTTTGCTTCTTCCTTACATTAGAATAAAGTGAATCTTTTTGAAATTCAAATAGCATCCTTATATATGTTATTTATACCAAATCCTTTACTTGTTTTGAATGTATTAAATAGACCATTGTATCTGAGTTTCTTCATAATCATCATGTACCGAAACTAAACTTCTTCTTGGACGATCAATTAGAATGGATACTGGTAAGTAATAGAATCATCATTAAGAACGGCAGTGGAAGGAGAACTGCGCTGAACCGATTTTCAAATCCCAACTATGTAGACACATTTTGTGTTATTATTACACCTAAAGATATTATATAGGGTAGTAATATGTGAAAAAATTATATACATTGTTACAATTGGAAAGATCTATGGCTATATGTAAAAATGATCATGATGTGTTAATGTTGAGTGAAGATGAACTTAAACATGCATATATGATTTGAAACTATAGACTTTGGATCAAACCACTCATTGGAACTTTTTATTTGTTTATGAATTTATACATACTGTATATTAGAGGAATATATGTGTCAGTAGGCAGGTGTTTTACCACCATTTTAGACCCTCAGGGGACTACTGTCATCTATGTATGGAATAATGGGTGTGGGAAGGTTCGTGGTGTGTTTGTCAACTGTCTGTGTGGCGCAGACGGTTTACGCAACGGAAAAAAATACCCGTGTTAGTGGTCTAAAAACCTTAGCCAGTGCAGCATGCCTGACGTGTCCTGAAGGGACGAAACCACGGTCGCATGCTGAAATTTCCCATACCCATTATCCCATATATAGGTGACAGTAGTCCCCTGATGGGCTAAATGGTGGTATAACACTTGTCTACTGACACCTATATTACTCTAATATAGAGTATATGTATGTATAAATTCATAAACTAATAAAAAGTCAGAATGGGTGGTTTGATCCCAAGTCTATAGTTTCAAATCATATATTATAACAGTAATGGTAGCAGCATCAGCCTCTGTTTATGATATATTCTATCTAAAAGGGCGACTTGTAGCAGCATAGTTGCCCAAGAGGTGTACATAATATTAAGAAATTTAAAATTTCCCGCATTTCTCCTATCCCTATTCATCCATTTGACCACTGTATCATAAATAACCTGTTTAGTAGTGGTGTGTTTGTCAACACTTCAACAGTCTGTGTGGCGCAGACGGTTGACGCCACGGAATAAAGACCCGTATTAGTGGTCTAAAAACCGTAGCCAGTGCAGCATGCCTGAAGAGTCCTGAAGAGACGAAACCGAGGCAAGGGGTGGCGCTAGGGGGGTCTGGGGTGTCAATTGACCCCCGCGTCGGACACACCTCGACCCCCCGTCGGGCAAAGGCTGACCCCCTGTCGGACACAGGGCTGGGTCCGCCACTGATATAAGGCTTCTCTTACTACCTGTTGCAGCTTTAGTCTACGAAATCGGCAGTAATTAAAAATGTAGACGTCATTGATAATGACGTCATTCTTTCGGCGATTTAAAATTCAGCGGAAGTAATGAATGCTAATACTAATGAATGAAATAAGAATTGGTTTGAAAACGTAAACAAGATGATCCACCACAAAAAGGTAAAAACTTATTTATTTCTGTCAGTCCGTCTCACAGACTGATGTACATAATGTTATTGAGACCGCCAGTCTGGTGGTTATTCCCCAGAGACTTCCGTAGGGATGCCCTATGATATCGACTTATGGTGCCATTTAAATAATAAAAGTACACAAACTAATTCAAAACATGGTTTATTGCACCCTTAGAAAAAATTGTGTTGGGTGCGAAAATCAGAGATAATAATAGGTAGCAATAGAAAATTTCCCATTTTGAGCTATTTTTGTTATAGATATTAACACATGTACTTCATACGAACTATTTTCCGTATATTTAATTAACAGAATTTACAATGAAGAATAAAGTGGGATGACATGGAAAGTGACATATATTAAAAACGAATACCTGATTTAGCAGTTCATTTCAATAATAAAAAAAATGTAATATAAATTTTGAAAATACATGCAAAACGTCGAAATATTGTGAAGTGGTATTTACGTGAAATAGTTAAGAAATGTGTATTATCATTATTGGATGGAAGATAATATATAGAATGTTTTATAAAATCATTTAACCACCAGCCTAAACATGAACTTATATAACAGTGACTACTTTTAATGATGCATATAAAATTGAAAGAAAATTAAAGGAATAACAATAACATACCATTTCGTAAAAAATTAAAATTTGCTACCTTTCTGATATAAAGCATTTAAATTATTAAAGACTTGCAAATATTTTCTTCATCATCTAGTTTCCTAAACCTGTTTGTTTTGAGGTTCGTTCAACACGAACGTTTCTATGATGCGTTAAATTAATTTTGTGAATACACACAATGTCCGATATTGCAAAACAGCTATTGCAAAACAGCAAAAGTTTCATAGAAGTGGTTTACCACGCTGTTTTTTTAACTTTCAGAACGAGTAGGCCAATTATTTAGGAAAAGGGAATAATGCATTATTTTGCTCGTTAATATCATATACTCCTTAGTCTGGCACATGGATCACTGCGTCAGATATTGTGTGGGTTGTGGTTCACAATATTTCTGACTTAGTCCTATTCTGGTTTTGGCAGCTAAGCTGCTTTGAAAGACTGTCTTGCGGCGGTTTACCAAAACAGCTTGCTGCTACAAAAGCTGTAAGTGACAGAAATTTATTGCTAAAGATGGATTTTAAAAAATTCCTGAAGCTGCGATCAGTGCAGGCCTACTTGTGACAAACTTTCAGCTTTGAAATCAGCGGTAAATAGAAATAAAAATGTGTTTTTTACGTTTTTATTCCCGAGAATGCTATTTTTATGGAATTTCAAGAGCAATTGTGCAAGGTTATTTACATTTTATGTAAATTTTCTTTTTATTATTCTGCTTGGAGGCCCCTAAAATTTTTAGGGCCCGGGGTTGCAGCCCCCGTAGCCCCCCCCCCTAAAACGGGCCTGACTCCATCCCATTTTGTGAAAAATAAAGAGAAAATTAAGGGAAAAAATTTCCTTAAAGTAACGTATTTTGAACAAAGTATCTTAAATAATTTCGTCCCTCCCTCGGCTTGTGAAATAACACAAATAATTATGTACTTTGCCACAAATATTTTCACAACCATTACCAAACCCCACCACTTAGCAGATTTGTATCTAGGGTCCTGTATTGTACAAACTGAAATTCCAAGTCTATACTTTTAAATTATTTTGGATTGAAATAAGGAATACTAAAAATAAACTTCTACTAAAGTAGTCTTTTCATCTTGAGTAAATCATTCAGACTCCCGCAATTTGAAAAGCCGCCGCTTCATCCCATAATAACACATAATTTATTTAATCCCATAATTTATTTATTTAACTGAAGACAGGGATTTGCTCTTACTGTCTGCAAATTGTTCCAAATTCTTATTTATTTTTGGCAAAAGTGCAAAAATAGCACTGTTTATCTCCCATTAACAGGTACTTTGCATGTATGCTTTACTGATTTATTGTTACAACCAACATAACCACCAAGGAAAGTACGAGACATGATATAGGATCTAATATTACATACATTTCAATAGATTTACCTTTGTTTAAATGAACTGGTGACTACATTTGCTAAATACTTGAATTTCACTTCAAGAATTACCATTACGATACATATTATAGGGAACATATAATTCAAGTAGTAAATGTCTACCAAACATTTGTAACATAATGTACTCAACATAAATCAATGAATGTCCAAAATTCAGTATAAATTTTACTCACAAAATAATTTAACGACAAAACATGGCAAGTAGGAATGATGTTATATAGAATATAAAGAAACATTTAATTTTCCTGAATTTTATTTTCTCTTGCTTTAATTTTTAGGGAATTTGTAGAGTACCGTTATGAAATTATGTGCAATTAAAAATTAGTAATAGATTTTCTCGAACATCCGATGTTTCTTGATATATGTTTAGAAGTTCGTATATTTTTCTTAATAGAGAAGTCGACTTATTCGTATTTAGGCTGGAGCACGAACCCTCTGAGAACAAAGCTCACACAATTGTACCTCAATATGTTATGTACGGCAAATGTCCATTAGTAACTATACTATCACAACGAAACGAGTTGAAATACTACCATCAGACTACCAGAGGTACCACTTCCAATAAAAATTGAATTAGAATGCCTAAATTATAAATTTGAATGTCTGCCATAATAGAGAAACGTATATGTTTTATGGGCACGTGATACCAATATGTTAGTAAGTGGTACAGATAAAGTTTTGTGATCATACTGATAACATTATTGTTAGGAAACCTAGCAAATAAGAAATTTCTGAAGTCATATCTAAGGCACTTGCCGTTTTCATATAATATGCTCTTTGTAAATATTGGTAAAGCCGTTTTCATTCAAAAGGCGTACTTGGCTGATTGGAGAACGGTTACAACAATTACATGCATATGGTAATAATAGTTATTTATAGTAAATAAATACAAACGAGAACTGTCGCCACTAGAAACAATTGATAGCTTTAGTTAGTGAGTTTCTATTATATTTCCGGTTATTATAAGTATAGAAAAACAGAAAGGTTTCCAAAGGGAAAATAATAAAATATAATTATACACAGTTTGTTAAACAGTGCTATTTGTTAAAGTAAATTTCGAAATATTATTCTGTACATTGTTTTTTTCCTTTACGTTTCCATTTAAATATTTAGAGCTACTGACTATCTAAGAATGTTGATATATGTAGTTGGTGTACTAATTAAAATATTGCAGGTGTGTTTGCGTTGTTGCGTCGAATGGATCTTTTAGGTATTATCCATGCATCCCTTTTGAAAGATTCGAACATCGCAAACTATTTGTTGAATCTTATTATATATATCGTGATGAATGGCATCATGTAAAAAATGTAATGGCTGATGAATCATAGGATGGATTTCATGGTTGTTTTTTCTATCAAACTACGTGAATGGGTTTCCAGCTACAAACAAAATCCAAAAACTTGGGATTCAGGAAAACAAACATGAACATAGGTTCATGTAAGTTGGCAGAAGAAGCTACATGTACTTCGCAGTTTCTCCATTAAAATATTGCAAAATAATGTTAAAATTGACCCTGTATTATATTTTAAAATAGTGCATACCTTGAATATAAATTATCCAACGTTTATGTATTGTAAACATACAGTATGAGTGGTGAGAAAGTCATACACACAATCATGTACTCCTCTTGTTTCAAGTTGCATTGCTCTGACTGCAATAATTATTACTTACCGGAATAAAGTTGACAATCAAAGCTTTATTTTTCATGGATAAAAAAATGAAAAAAGTAGTTTACTATTACAGGGTGTCACTACGAAATATTTTTAACTTCAATTCATATTACGAACAGCAAACAACTTATGCTGGATTTGAACATAGTTATCTCGTATATTATTTCCTTAATTTGAATGTAATTGAACAAAAATTCTCACTATAAACCATGTAAACATATTAAAAACCAGGAGCAACTGTCACAAATTATATTTCCACAGCTGACCTTTAAATCAGAACTTAAAAATAAACTTAATTTGAAATCTCCATTCTTTTCTTGTTGAACTGAGTCCACGAGTTTGCCTAAACGTTACAGATCTTTGTTTTTCAACAACTGATTTCGCCATTTAGCTAGTGATTCATCTCTCCCACACATTCTGATTCCAATACATTGTGTTTGTGGATTAGTATGTTCTTAGTTTGAATGTGACTAAAAATATCGAATTTGTTATACTTTTTTTTTTTTTTTTCAATTTTAGCATTATAGATGAAATGACGTCGCCGAAATTTTTAATGTAATGTTTCTAGTATTTGAAGATTTTTAAAGTTCGAGCACAGTTATTTTTACATGTACTATCCGATGTATTTACAGCAGAATCACTATATTTGTCAAACGAGTTTTATTGTACATAAATGTAAAACAAATCAGTGTAATGTAATAATGTTTTTTTGGAATGCATGAAAACTAGGCAATAAGACATTCGCCACGATTATTTATTTCCTGTGAGAAATAATATGCTGTATTTAATTCAGATAATTTAGGAGATTTATCATTGTATTCCTACAAGTAACATTGCAATATTTACCACTGTATGATTCCCAAGGAACTTGGGATTTAAAAGGCAACCAAATTTGGGAGTCAAACTCCCAAGGCACTTCTGTGGTATTAAACCTCTAATACTAGACTTTCGGCACACAGGTCTAAACTAGTAGACCATGCTAGGCAGACAATCATCAACAGGTCAGCGGTGATATTTATGATACATGTAGATATTCGAATGGATGGCAGGCACGGGAGGAATGTGGGAAATTTTAAATTATTAATGTTCTGCATAAATATTGATTTCAATGGAATCCACAATTATTTTCAGTACTATAAGTATGTAATATGTTCAAACTGGTGTCAAAAATTAACTTATTTGGCAGAGAAAATATTCTTGTTATACGGTAACCATTTTGTCATGTCGCTGGTTACACCTTAGACATTGACTTTGCGCTTTGCACGTTGTACCTTAGAGCTTGAACATGTAAAAATGACGTGGTCATTCCGGTTCACAGTATGGTCTCAAAGCGATTTAAATGATCTGAAAGGATATCAAATGATCTCACAGTACCTAAACTGCAATTACAGGTTCTATAATGAAGTATTTAATAGATAGTTTGAGGCGCCTACTCTTTTATAAGTATTATCGACTTTCAACAAAGGTACTGCTATTTTCTCAATTTTCCTTTTCTCAATGATTGAGAGAATTTAGTGTTTTTTTTTAAAATATGTTACGTATTTCAGAAAAGAAGAGAATATATATTTATGCGGGGGTTTTAGAATCTCAAAAATGGCACCATTCTTGAGAAAATTATTCCTGTGTGGGAGATGTCTGTCCCCCACACTAGCTACGCTACTAACACTAAGAAAAGCAGTGTGAGATGATTAGACATGATTGACTATATGTAATGTTCGGTAATGCTACAATAGTTGAATTAAGGTGTGTTTACAGATTGGATTTACATAACCCTTAAAATTCGTATGAGTTCAGTCAAACTGTTACAAAAAACTCCTAATACAGATGTGTATATATAAGAGAATTATTTAAAGGAAGAAATTAGTGTTGTGTTATATTGAAAGTGGAAAATATTTCGATGCACTTTTTCAACAAATCCTATATAACGTCTTCAGAATTTATTAATTTTAATATTGTTAAAAGTGGATAATATGTTCTAGCGAACAATTTATTATTAAAATATGTACTCCTTTCTTATACGGTTCAGTTCGGGCTTTCGCTGCTGAGCTGTTTTCAAACCTAGTGCAGTTTTTGTTTATAACTTGCTTGTCTAACTCCCAGCGGGATGTGTTTTCAATTATGTTGTATTTTCCTCCTAATTAGTTATTTTAAGAAAGTTTTAAAGCTTACCTCGTTAGAGCGGACTAACAGAAAACTTTTACAGTCTAGCTGTTTAGTATCGTTTTTATTGATTTGTGAATGTACATACTAGATTTTAGAGGAATATAGGGTTCAGCAGACAGCTGTTTCACCAACATTTAGTCCCTCAGGTGACTATTGTCATCTATGTATCGATGGAAGTAATGGGCATGGGAAGGTTCGCCATGCGACCGCGGTTTCGTCCCTTCAGGACAGATCAGGCATGCAGCACTGGCTGCAGTTTTTAGGCCACTTATACAGACTTTTTTTTTTTTTTTTTTTTTAATCTTTAAGGTACAGTGGTCGAATGAATATAGGATAGGAATTCTTATATGCAATGAAGCATATTATAAATTGATTATTAGGAACGAAGAATATGTTGACTACAGGTTTGTCTAAAATTTATAAAGACTTGTAAGTTCTACCAAGTATAATATAATATATTGCAGAATATACTGATGTTTTTAAAGAAAAAAAACATTTATAAGTCTAATTTTAGAGAGTATTAATTTACTGATTGACAAACACAAAATAAAGTTCTAGTGGTAAATGTACATATTTTAATATTATATTATTAACTAATATTAGTCAGACATTGATTAAATCCATCCAAAACAACAATGTGGATGTTGATTATGCCATGCAGTCCCGAATTACCAACTGGACACACGCCTAGGAGCACCAAACAACACAAAAATACGAAATAAAATAGAAAAAAATAAATGTAGAAATAATTTTCCGAAGTTTGAAAATTTGACAATAAATATATGCTATGCGAGTTTACATTGTTCACTCCTTTATGTTACAAATGTAAAGATATAGGGGATGCCAGATTACATGTCACCGAATACAGTGACCATAGATGGTACGTTATTAGACAGTAGCAGATTCACCTTTACATCAAATTGTTGAAAATATGTTATTTTGTGTAGTAGCAGTCTCCTTTCACATTCTGTTTTTGAGTCTTACATGTATAAGAGGGAAGCGTAATTTAATCCATATCCTTATCAAAATAATTGTGATTCCTGATGTTAATTGCTGTACAGTACAGCCCGCTGCTTGTAGTTGCACACGCTGCGAAAAATACAGCTAGCTGTGCACGAGCTGCAAAACTCTGTCAGTCCATTGCCCCATTCAATGCATTGTTTATTTGTCTGATAATCTTATTACATACGTTGCAATAGCTGACCCTCCAATGAGACTTTTATCCGCTGGCTTTTATCGTACAAAACTAATTATTGTGAAGCAGTAAGTACGATTACTTCGTTGAAGAACGTGAAAACCATCATCAACTTAGAATACTGTAAGGTATTTCCATTTTAATTCCGGGCCACCTCCATTTCAAAATCCTGGATCCGCCAGAGATAGTATGTGCTGCAGCAGCTGCACATTTTCAACATTCAATACAATGTATACACTGTGGATTGGGCAGTGCAGTTCTTTTTGGTATAGGTTTCTAAAAAGCTTTGTTTTACAAATAACCTCCTGATGAGAAATGGAATATTTTTTTAAAACAACAAAATGTTAAAATCCAGATTTGTTTACAATTTTTTTTAATAGCTTTAAATTATTTGAAATAACTATGCAGATTGAAATTATTTCGGTCATATACTAGTTAAGATTGTGCACAAAATAATTGCTACATCTAAGCTAACCACGTGATATTGAATGCAGTTGGTATACCTAATATTTACAATTACTAATTATTTATTAAACATGTTCAGTTCCTTCAATTTCATTACTCAAATAATATGTGTGAATAGACAAATCAATTATCCATTTCAAATTTGTTCACTGGACCTGGCATTGGCAAATGGAAGATCGTGGATTGAAACACTATTCACAAGGGATTCTTATTAATTCATAATTTCACAGAGACTGTAATTATCACAGCTTTGTCAATTTTAATAGCTAGTTATATATGCAAAGTTAGAATATCACAGTAACGTAGAATATGTAATTGTGTAAACTATTACTTTGGAACTTTTTTTGGTGCTCAGGAGTCAGGGCTATTTATTTTATTTCAAACATGATTGCTTTTACAAAGATTGGAGATTTTATTATATCATGTATAATACAAACATATACGAAAATGCACTTGATTGCAATGTAATTGTTTTACACAATATCTAATTTTATACAACTCTTTAAAAATAAAACAGGTGCCATTTACGTAAAATAATTTGCCCTATTTCAAACTACAATAAAATAATTTGATTTCGTATATGTTAGAAAACTTAATTTCAATATAATATATGAAGGTTAGGAAAGCATATCGTAGGAACTGAATTTCGCTGAAATCAACCTTTGTAATACTATTATTTCTTTCAGGTAAGAGATTGTTCATACTGATATGAATGCATTCACAATGGTTACAAACATCACGCATATTTTCAACATATAAACAGTTTAGTTGCAATGTACACGTTGAATAACTCCAGCACATAATTATCAGCTATAGTACACTGTTACTTCAGGAAGAAAATTGTTGAATTAAATTTGCACAAGGAAGAACAGAAATATATTAAACTATTATGTAGTATCCACAAAACGCAAATATAAATTTGAATAATTATGTACCCATTACAACTAAAATAAACCCATCTGTTGCCGTGGATCAAGAGGAATAAAATAATGTAGGGAAAATATGGATGTATTTAGTGAGGGCGAATTTTTTTCATTCCAAAACGTGCGGTTTAGTGTTATTTCTACTTGCTTCCTAAGGAAATTATCAATTTCCCCATATCTTTTCTAATTTTTTCTTCTTAATTTTTCCGTTTGTTTACCTGATGATAGTAAAAAATTTGCCTGACGGGGGAACTGTTGCTCCTACCACTCTCGCTCAGTAGCACCATTATTACGATATACATTGTAGGCTGCTTCTACTATCATGCATTAAAACGTGCCTGGTACGTTCTCATAGAGCCATGCATGTCCTTAAAGCTCCTTGAATACAACCAACGTGTGTTAATGTGCTTAATAAAGAGACTTCAATGCTCGGAAAACGCTAATGTTGTTAAAAACATAATTGTACCGATCGTTCCACCGCAGTACTCATTTATAATTATTTTCTATGTACAGGAAAGTGTTAAGAATTTTCTGGTAGGTTGAAAGTTCAACGAATTGTCTTGAAATGCGTTTTTTTTAATTGTTCTAAATATTGTATTAATTCACATTAGGTGGTAGAAGGGCGAATGTCCCTGCCCTGCATCCTCAGTACGTTACCGGATAAGCTACGCTATTCGGTACGATAATGTATCACTGAAACAACAGTTAAAAACAAGTAAGACACCAGATACGATGTAATTACCAATTGAATAATTTGTATGTAATTTCTATTTTAAATAAATGCGGTGTTGGCATTTTTTTCAATATCCATGTAATTTGAAATTACTTACAAATTTAATACACTTCTAAGATTATCTTCCTTTATTACATTAACTAAAAGATTTTCACTTTCACAATTTAAATTATCAGGTTCGCCAAGTTGTATTTAGGGTGGAAAGCAAAGGTCACAGTAGTTATTTTATGGTAGTGCAAACGTACAGCCAGTGGCGTAGTCGAGGGGCGGTTTTGGGGGTTGAAATCCCCTCCCCTTGGGAAATTTTTAAAAGGAAAAATAAGAAGGAAGGGGGGAAAAATTAGATAACTTAAAAGAAAAAATCATTTAAAATTGCTTGAAAATTTCACACTTTCCTTTGGGCATTATCCTTATATACTTACCATTTTGAAACTATTTAAAACGATTAAAAGAAAACTGAAGATGTTGTTGAAATGCAAAACTGAATGGTGGTCTTTCCACTGTCATATTAACAAATTCGATGATAGATTGTCAACCAGATGATACGAATTTTAATAATACTTCTGAAAATAGTAATTTTGATAATCTGGATTGGAAGTTACGGTTGGGGAGTTAAAATTCCTGATTGAATATTATATGGGTAAACGACTTCCTGATGCTGACTGTTTAACAAAGAATATCTTTTAACATTTGAGGCGTCCAGTTCGATAACCAGGTAACTCCACTTTTCATGTTTTTGAGAAAAATGAAAAAAACTGTTCCAAAAAATCAGTTTTCAAAATTAATTATTTTTTCTTTTTACATGTTGTTAAAATAGTCAAGGCAGATCGTTTAGTGCAAAAATTCCATTATTTTATTTATTTTTTGCATTCATAAATAAATAAAGAACATAAAAAGAATGATGGAGATGCATCGTTCTTGCAACAAATTACAGGAGATACATTATTCTTGCAAAGTAAATGCATTATTCTTGCGAAGTAAAATTACAACAGGTATCTCCTAAAACCATGATACTGTATGAAGGGTGTAACGGAGATACCTGGTTTTTGCACCACTGGAAAGAGCGAATTTTTCTAGTTCCATTGAAAACTCATTTTTGGCAAAAATGGAGATACCTGGTTATCGCACTGGACGCCTCAATTATAATTCATGACACCAAATTTAATGAACCTTCTCTTAAAATTCAATATCCTACATGGGCTTATCATAACTAGACATGTACCAAAATAGCATTCCCAGAGAATGCAGTATTGGGGGTGGGGGGGATTACCAACTTTTGGTATGGTGGGAACACCAATGTAAGTGTCAAATCCACTTCACATATTTTTCTTCATTTAACTGTTGATCAAAGTAATCATGGCTATTGTATTATACAGTGAAATACCATAATTCAAAATAATTGAAATTAAGATAATTTAGTTTCAACAGAACGCCATTTTTTCTCTTTTTTGCTTTCTTCTCTTGCAATATTGTATTTGTAAAACAGCGAAGTTTATATTTGCTGTTCTATCTCATGCTGAATCCACCACAAAGTCTCACTCTATTATAATATTACATGTTTGCCTAGTCTACATAAGGAAGTGGTTATTACAAAAAAAATGAAAAAATGGTCCCATTTACTTCAATAGATTTTCTTTATTCTATTTTTAATTCTTTGTGTATAGCCTATACTGTGTCATTTATCGCCCCATTGATGTATGCAGTGAAAATACTTCTTTTGCAGAAAATTATTTCTGCTTTGCATTACGGTATTGCAGTAAGAATCTCTCAAATAAACCTGTAAATTATTGCAGACTCTGGTACCAGGTATGTTGAAAGTGTTAATCATGATCTAGGAATTATCAAAGTCAGCCCAAACCGGGGGTGACTTTGATAAAATTTTGAAACATTATTTTCTCACACAGTAAGATCAATATTCTGGGTGTACCAGGAAAATCTCCGAACATATTATTTTTTTACCTTAATAGTGGCCTCTAACTGTTGGACGATGTAATGGCTAGGGCTTATTCCAAATGGAAAGGGCACTTTTGAAAGGCCTCCAGTACCATATTAGGACTAGGCAATACATTTGACTCTTGAGCTTGTCTTAATCGATTTTGATCTTTTGGTGCTCACCAAAAGGCCAAAATCGACTAAGACAAGCTCAAGAGTCAAATATATTGCCTAATATCAGTGGCGGCGCCAGCCCTGTGTCCGACAGGGGGTCAGCCTTTGCCCG
Source organism: Campodea silvestrii (assembly GCA_034694985.1). Lineage (NCBI taxonomy): Eukaryota > Metazoa > Arthropoda > Diplura > Rhabdura > Campodeidae > Campodea > Campodea silvestrii. The sequence goes on from JAQFYR010000169.1 coordinate 15,246, forward strand.
ACGGGGGGTCACCCTCAGGAGCGGTTCC
>JAQFYR010000170.1:0-15258 GCA_034694985.1 Campodea silvestrii
TAGTGGTTCTAATAAATTGAAAACAGTTCATGCTGCTGAATTATAGGAGTTGAAGATCTCGCGGGCAGAGCGGCACTAATTCAGATTTTGAATCATAAAATGAGGTTCGTAGTTAGACCGAACCCACCGACCCCATGATCCTTTACACACACCACCTCTTACGAATCCAGTTATCAATAAAGTCATCAATATTATTATTCATTTCCATGAAAAGGAAACAAAGTTCCTACCAAAAATCGGGTTTTAGGTTCTTTTAAACTTATTATAAAAACTATTACTGTTGTTCGTGTATCTAGGTTACTGTTCTTCGTATATCCATGTGCCCACGTTTAATGAAACTTTGCTTTTATTGCAAACGGAAAAAATATTGAAAGCTGTTTATATCAAACTGATTAATTTTTTTAAAAATTATTGTTTTCAAATTAAAAAGTTGAAGTAAGTTGAATCTTTAATTCTTTATTACATGGACTTTAGTTGAAACCAAATAGTTCCTTAAATAAGTGAATGTAATAATGAAAGTTTGCTTCGGCCGAATTTAATTTAATGTAGGCCTAGCAGCAAATTCAATTTATTATTTTCTAAAGCATTTCTTAAAAATTCAATCATTGATGAAAACGTTCATTTGATTAACCTATAACTAAATAAGCATTGCATAAATGATTTAAATCCATAATATTTTTTATTTGCTTATTTAGCAATATAAGGCTAACTAAACCAGTGTATACGTGATGTCGTTTTTATACAAATATTATTTACATTAAACTTATGTATAATTTTATCCTTTCACCTTGCAGGCCGTACGCAGAAACGACCTGTGGGATACTGTTGTCGTATTGTATTTTTGTGTAACGGGGTAAGTCTCGTAATTGTAAAAATAAAAGTAAATGGATACAACTCGGTATAAAGGTCGAGCACCTCACTGGCCAGATTCAATTAGATTTTAGGCAAATGAAGTCAAACGCAAGTTCGCTAAGAGGTAACTCATGAATTCACGATACAAAGGTCCCGAGTTCGCATCCCACAGCAACCATGCTTTTTTTAATTTTATTTTTATTTCAAAATATTATTTCTAATTGACTAAAAGTAATTTCACACTTTTTAATATAATTTTTAGACTGTATAAAAGATTATAATTAGTAATATATTTATTAAAAAATCATAACAAAGGTTCTGAGTTCGAATTCTGCTGCGACCATATTTTTTTTACTTTGCTATTTTTGTTCAAAATACTGTTTCAAATTGACTAAAAGTAATTCATACTTCTTAACGTACCGTAACTGTTGGACTGCACAAAAAATTATAATTATTAACAATATATTTTCTCAAAATAACAAAGGTCGCGACTTCGAATCCCACAGTAACTACGTTTTTCATATTTTTCGGACCGAATATTCGAAAATTTACTGATAAAAGAAAAAAAAACGTCTTTAATATCTCCGCCAGTTTCTAAGATATTTCGTCAAAACAGAAAGACGATCTATAGGAAACATCTGAATTGTCTAAAAAACTTTGTTTCACGAAAATCCGTTCACTACAAGGCCGTCTATGACAAAAAATATTTCGTCTGTGAAAAAAAATCGTTTTGGGTTCCTTGCAAAAGATGACCTCGCCTTTTTTTTTATCATAGATGGCCTACAAGTGAACGGATTTTCGTAAAAGGAAGTTTTTTAGACAATGCAGACATTCCTGTAAATCGTGAGATATTAAATTCGAAACAAAATATATAATTTTTATTTGAAAATTTTCGAATATTCGTTGAGAGCACTAATACATGCAGAGAAAATATACATGCCACAACTACAAATTGAAATTTCCTCTGCTGGTACATAAATTATATGCGTGCTGTCTATTTGCGGATTTTTTCGCATCCGGGTACCCATGGCCTTTTTACGGGAGGGTTCCCGGGAATCGGCCAATTTCTGAAATCAAACTTCTAACTCCCAAACTTACTTGGATACTTATTGATGAATGAATCCAATTTGTAGGCAGCTAATCCTTTGGCAAATTGATCCACAGATGCTCTGTTAACAATGGTACAGTAATACCTAGAAGCAGTTTCTATAAAATTAGTCTTCATCTTCTCATTGGATAAATCATAACATGAAACATCTTCTTTTATTTGTACTAAATCTGGACTGCTGTCTTCATTTCCTGATTGCACCTGAAATAATAGTCTAATTAGCCTACATAATTATATATAGATATCAATTATTATAGACATCAAGCATGGCCAAACTTTGGCTTTTTCAACTGGTGCAGCTGTTCCCAAAACTATGACTTCCAGTTTCAATGAACTGCAAATATTGTTTACAGAGACCCGTCCCAACCCTTATTCGCTGTTACAATACTTGAAATAAAAATATTACCATGCGGCACCATACTTCAGTTCTTTTTTTCATTTTTTCTCCTAGCGGAAACTATGGTAGGCTATGTAGTAAATTATTGTTTGTTATTAACAGGCATCATTACATTAATTTAATATAACGAAAAAAAATTGTTCTCCAGCGGGAATCAAACCTGGCGGCTGGCAATTTGGAGTAACATTGTAAAGGATCACGGTATGTATTTATATGCTTAAAAATAGAATTAGCTCGTAAATAATTCGGAGTGCAATGTCATTTTATAGCAGGAACAATTAACTTTGCCAATTATTCTTCAGACACAACCAAAATAAAATCCGTAACCTTTATTAACTTTATTTATTATTTTGGTTTCGTTCCGGTTTACAGTTAAAGCTAAAAAACTGAAATCAGTCACGGTTCAGGAAAGAAAATGCTTTTTCCAATTCGATTCTATGGATATTTTTTAAAAAAAAAACTGAATGTTTCTAAAGTTATTCTTGACTATCATCTTTCTTAGTAATAATAAAAATTTAAACGTGCTTTTAATGTGGTATGAGAAATATATAGCCTAGGCTACCTTTTTATTGAGCATAGTAGGCATATTATATAATTTACCGTTGTAGCAGTTTTCCATACTACTTAATTTACGGTTGTAGCAGTTTTGTGTTTGTTCTCGAACGCGCCCTGGCAGCCCGAGGGGGTGCGTGGTTCGAAGAGTTTAGTTGGTGAATGGTCGCCGTTATGTGTGAACGGAAGCAGTTATGAAATTCCGAGTCCTAAGGGAAATATATCTGCAATATGTCACAATGTAAGTTTTGTGAAGCCAATTATCTCACGAAGGCTCGTGATCCTTCTTACGTCATCAGGTAATATTTAAATTTGTTAAATAAGCTCCCGAAACTCTTGAAACACCAAGCCTTCCTGCAGCCGGGCCATGAGGTTTCTCTGGCAGATAACTTTCACGATATGATTTCTCTTTCTTTACCTATTCCATATTGCTGCTTATTTATACCCGAGATGTGTATATATATTTGTTCATTCACATATAAGAGTCTCTCTCTTGTTAATAAAACCCGTAGAAGGAAAAAGCCAAATCTTTTATTATCTCCCTTTTTACCTGCTACACCGTTGATAGAGATATTTCAAGGTACAGTAAATCAGTGGATGTAGAACAAGCTCTAGTCTTACAGTTTGGAAATTAGGTCCTTAGCAGTTTCACCACTTCTGTTTTGCTCAACGATAAAAGTTCATTGAATTTTTAATACATACCGTAAAGATCTAATTTTATTCATGTATTATAATTATTTTGTATATACGCAAGTAAGTTATTTGCATTTTGTTTAAAATAAAGCAGCTACATCATACATAAAATGGCAATTTGAACAAAGCTGGCTTCCATTTTAGTTAGCAACACTATCACTTTTAAAAATTATTTGAACTTACTTTGAATAAACACTCCTTGATATGAGAAATTGGTACATCATCTATACAGCATGTATAAATATCCCCTCGAATCATTTTCAATACAAGTGGATGCAGACACATGGGAGTTATTCCTCCTTGAATAATAGCTAAGCCAAATAATAGGCCAACAGCCCAGTATGTCTGTTTTCTTTCTTCTTCTAAAATCATACTAGGATACTTATAATTCTCTCCAACAAATAATTTTGAATTAATTGCTGCTTTAACAGCTAACTGTAGAAACTCCCTACTTAGGCCACCACCATCAACACCTTCTTCTCCAACAAAACGTACAGAAAGTTTCTTCATATGGTTGAAATCTTCCCTAAGCAACCATTTCAGCCCATCATCAAGTACATGTTTTCTCCTGATAACTATTACTTGAATATCATCTTCAAAGACACACAAATCTTTTATTTCTTCTACAACAGATGCAAGAGGTGGCTCTTCCCTGAAAACATATTGTTTAATACCATTTCTAAAGAATACATTAGTCATTAACAAATCAAAATTAGTTAGTAAAAAAACTAGGAAATGTAGGGATGTACCAATTTATAGGTATCACTATCAGCCATATTGTGACAATATCAGTTAACAACAGATATTTAGTAATATACACCGGTATTATCAATGTTTCTGACTAACAACTATGTCATTAGACAAACTTTCATTAAACACACAAAAGTAGGCTAATACTTAATAATAGTTTAGGCAGTGGATCCCGAGCTTGCCAAAGGTTGGTGGCCAAAGTGGTCACCACACTGCAATTTTGGTCATTTCTTATAAGACAGTGTCAATTTTTTTCTGTTCACTTTTTTATATTTCGAATTAAATCTTACTCCTCGTTATTTTAACTTTGCAAATATCGTTACTCATTACAATTTTTATTCATTCCAATATAAGAATATTTTGCCATTAAGTAATATGAAATCTTGTTCATTATTAATGTTTACTTAGTCCTACTCTATTGTTTCATAACTCCAGTTAAGCAAATAGATGTCAGTAAAAGGTCCCTTACACTGACATGGTTGTTTACTAAATAAGTTTTCCTATTGAAAATCACCGTTGACAGAACCTTGGTACAAAAAATGTTATTCCAGTTAATATTTTAATGCTAGAAAGTGGACGGATGGGGTCCCTAAATATGTAAGTCTTAATAAAGGGATGTTCTTGGTCAAGTGCATGATAATTGTATCATTTTTGGTGAAGACAGCAAAGTGCTCTCTGAAATGATCTGGGGTAGACGATAATAAAATCTACAAAACATAGGTGAACGAAGAAGTGAGTCATTAATTTAATAAGACCAATGCTTAAATGCACAATACAGATCATCAGTAAAATTAAATTTTCATGGGCAGGTGACCCATGTTGAAGGCAGATGATTAACTTATTCCGACTCCTGATAATAAAAAAACCTTGTGATTTCATACATGTCGGTGTCATGTGACCAGTTTCTCAGTTCCACCTACTAGAAACAAATGGTTAGTAACAAAGCAACTCACTACTTACATTTCATTTGCGGAAACAATGGAGACATCTAAAGGTGGATGTGATTGAAATATGTCTTCTTCAAAATCTATGTCCCATTGATCATTTGGTAAATATTCCTGAAATAATCATTATAAATTTGATAATACAGGGATATACCTACTACTGCATTTGTAAAAGCTGCATTCCTAGTGCCAAAAACTCCTGTCTGGAGCTGATTCCCACATGGCAACTCATATCAGTGAATGAAGTGACAAAAACAAGAACACTATCACATCTTTATGTGATTAGTGATGCTGTGGAAAATCACCACGACGCATAAAAATAAACTTTACGTGTAAATATACTGTATATTCAATCAGGATTCAAGAAAAATCTTTATTAAACTCCAAAGCAATTTTATTTATACTCATATTTCACTGACCAAAATCATAATTTTGTCAGCAACACTATTCATGTCTTTACTTTTTATATATTTATAAATGGAAACGTTATTACATGCATACAAGGATGGGGTGCAACCCTGAAAAGCTTGCCCAAGCATAAAACTGCCCACCCACCATTTTATTTATTGCAAATCTACTGCCAGTAGTATCAGTGTAACAAAAGAAACTGCCGAAAAATTGAATAGGCCTATATCAGTGCAGCAGCAAATGTAGACTAGCTTTGTTTTATACAGAATTTGTTAAGCTTTTTAAAGTCTTGTGTCTGTAGATGTGATATCATATAAATAGTTAAATAGCCTACATAATAGTTCCAAATATTTCAGTTGTCGTCATTTGATATTTCTACTCAGTAGGCAGTAGCCTATATAATTATCATCATTGGAAGTTCTATTCACCATTATAGTATAATATTCAGTAACTATTGAATGAAATATATATTGCCAAATAATTGACTTTAATCACAAAAAGAGAGTTAAATATTCAAAATTTCAGATATTGGTATTTGTCCGATGACTACTTTGGAGCGAAACACAATAGCATTATTTGTTCCAGTTTATTTATTTCAATGATATTGGCAAGTGCTGATCTGATGAAATTTAGAGATCTCTCTTTATAACACTCGAAGTTTTTTTTCAAACATCTGGAATGGCAGTTACTTTTTTTATGCAATAAGACAATTGTGTAAATAGAAGTTACTTCAGGAATTTTTTTTTATTATTATTCACAGAAATTGCTCCAATCGAAAGTACTCTGAAAGTATGTAGGCCTATTCTGAACTTTTTTTAAAAATAGCCTATGACTTAATTGTGATTGATTTCATTTAAGAAAATCATTATGGAAAAATTCATGAAGTTTCATTTTTAAGGCAAATGGCTACATTCTGTACACTTTTGATGCTCAAAGAGAAAATTATTTCTTTCCATACCATTAAATTGAATAAATAACAAACAGCTATGTTGTTAGAAAGTTCAGAACTTGTGGTTTGAGTAAAACTGCATATACCTGATTCTGTAATTCTGATTCCATGAGATCATCAATACATTCATCTGTCTCAGATTCTTTAAGTTCAAGAGATCTTGGTTCGTGGTTGGTAGTTATGTAAATACAACCCTGTCCTGCTGACTTTAACACTTCATGAGCGTTCCATCGAAATGAATTTGTTATATTAGACTGTGTAAGCTTGCTTCCAGTTCCAGAACATGAACTGAAAATACACATAGACTAAATAATTCACAAGTAAGAAGTAGTTGTTTCAGTCAACATTTAGTTTTGGTGTTATTCAATAAACTTAGGGGTGCACACAAAACAACACGGGTCTCGACCTAGTCAAAAGGCTCACTTAGTTTTCAAGACCGAGACAAAGTCGTGTGCATCCCTAAATAGACCACAGAATATTTTAAAAGCTTGAATAAAAAAAATAGTTTCTACAATGGAAATTAAAACTAAGTTTTATTTTTCATTCGTTAAGACTGTACCAACCCTATGAGAAAATAGTTATTCACTAGGTATACCTATACATACAATGTTACAAAATAACTTGTTTAACTACAAGTTTATTAATTTCACAGAAGCTGAAATTATGCCAAAGTTCAAACCAAGAATGTAAATACCCAAATGAAATGAAAAATGGCAAAGCAAGGGTCCGTATATTAACAAATGAAACATACTACAGTATACAGATCAAAAATAAAATTTAAAGAAGAGAAGTTATAGAGGTTGACCTAACTGGGCAAAATGGGCCATCTGTAATATCTTCAGTTTACCATGGTAAGATTGTATTTAAACTTATTTCATTGCACCAATTACTATACTAGCCTACCGTAATTCTGAAAATTAATAATTCTAAAAGATATGCACATCAGCACACATGAAGCACCTAGGAAGACAATATTCATACAATTTTAATCCTCATTCTCAACAGCTTTCAAAGCTGTGTATTGCTTTATTAAGCACTTTGCAAAATCAACTTTCATTACGATTGCATCACAGTTACACTTTTGGAGTTTGTGCCACAAACTGTGATGCTGTACTGGTTAACATACTTGCATGACAAAATCTTGAGTTCCAACAACAAAATCAATTATCACTGCTCTTTAATTGTGAATAAAACTCACCATAAATACTGATAATCCAGTACTTCATCTTCTTTTAAATAAAATGTTGATTTAAAAGCAGATGATATTTCACTCCTCACTTCAGCATCAAGCCAAGTGTTACATATGGACACTTTTCCTATAAGGTTTCGCTCTTGTAATTTGCTTCTACTCTGACCTCGAGGGATAATCCAGGAAGACTCTGCATTCGTTGGTAAGCAAACAACGTCTTTTGATACTTTCTTCCCTTCGGACACTTTCTTCCGTTTGCTTTTAAAAACACTTGGTAGCATTGGTGACTAGACAGGGAAATAATAGAAAAGGCTACATCATTATGGCATACTGATTCTGTTTCACACAATAACGTATCAAAAATTGTAGTCTACAATTGTTAGCTGTGTATCGTGCAATAATGATATTTTAAAGTTTTAGCATTTCCATTGGGCTCCTGGACAAAATTTTGTGTAGGTTCCAGTTCGTGTATTTTCTTTTAAACATGTCAATACTAAACGGTTTTTGTATGAAAGAATTTAACAGAAGACGAAGATACTTATAAAAATTTGCATTCACTTCTGTGTTGTCACTTTATGGGGTGCCGTCATTGCCGCGATTTGACAAATTAGCAAAGTGACATTACCTCAAAGTAGCTTGAATGACGTACAAGAAGCGTCATAAGAAATTAATTTTGCTATCACCTAACGTCACAAAAGCAAATCACTTTTACGACATAACAGCCACATACGGTGCATACAACTTAGACAATATAACTGCAAAATTTATTTTATTTCAATAACAAGTGATTTCATTTTACCTACGTACACATTTATCTTAATCATTTTAAATTGAATCATGTACAGGATTTTCAAACTTCCTTGAGAGTTGAAATGCAGAGAAAAAGTCTTGGTCTCCTGGAACTTATTCTACGCAGTTTCAAAAAATTACACTAACATTTTCGTAAAATTCAAAGTGGCGGCCGGACGCCATGTTGAGAAATAAAATTTGCAATACAATATTATAAAAAAACTCCAATATCTACACAACGGTTTTTGTAATGTGCATTTATGATTTACCTGGCCTAGAACCGAAGATATTGAGGGAGGGGGGGTCGAATCAGGCACAATTTATGCTGGTCCGAATAGGGTTAAAATGAAGCGGTTCTTTTTCTGTAATTGATAGCCAAATTTCATTTTTTAAAAACCTTTTGATTGTTTGCACTCTGTTAATGTACAGCTTGCCTTTCAAATATTTACCACGAAAAATAAACTACAGGCATGAAATCACACTTTGCGATCATAGAAACAATTAATTTATAAATCATACGATCAAAGCTCAGAGGCGAAATTATTTCACAAAACGGTGATGTTTGCTGGCTTCACGACCGTGTGATTTGATGCGTGAGGATTATACCGATTATTTCTTTGCAATATGTTTGATAGGCGTACTTCAACAAAGCGCAAACAGTCAAAGTGTTATGAATTAAATACAGCTGGTAATTCATGAAAAAGAACTGCTAGTACGTCAAAAGATGTTCAAAAATTTCGATAAAAATTGATCTTATTAAAAAAAAAAGACCAATAGCAGATGTTTAGCAGGTATCAACCTGGACACAAATTGCAATAGTCTGAAGTTCATGTTAAAAGTAATGAACACGAATAATTTTATATTATGTGTGTTTTATTAAAAAAAAAAAAAAAAAAAAACATCCTACACTCCTCACTGAAAAACCCTTTATAAGGTACAAATATGAAGGGAATAAACATGTTTGTATTACTGAAAATTATTTGTATGGTTTTATTGAGAAAGAATATAAGAATAATGTTGCTGTTCTGTCGCTTATGTGGAAATTTACTTTGGCGGTTTTTTCATTGGCGTTTCTAACTATCACTGTAATGACGCCTGTGAGCAGTTGCAATTTGCTGTTTTGTCAAATCTGCTAATTTTATTTTTGCGTTTACGTCGTTTTTTAGTTGACATGACGCTTTTACGTTATGACATTTGGCGTCTATGACCTCACCCCCACTTTATTGTTTGACTAGTTTTGATGGTCTGACCATTATTTTCAAGAACATAATTAAAAATCTATCACATTTATTTCACTAGGTTAGTAGAACTTCAAACATGAGAATTTTTTTAATCATGTTCTTGAAAATGGTCAGACCATCGAAACTAGTTTGGCAATAAAGTGACATTAAATACAGATGTGAATTTTTATTAATATGTTAATACAATTGAATACTATGCAACAAAAAGGGCCTTTGTCCAAAAAATCAAAAATTGAGTTAGACCTGTCATTATATAGTATTTTTTCCACTCTATCCAATGAGCATAAAAGTTTTTACAAAAACAGCCTAAATCATATCAAAAATCGCCTTCGAAATCACGATTTTCCATGTAAAAGGTCTTGGTCAAATTCAGTTTATCCGATTTTACTCAAAATCAACTTTTTGGGCAAAGGCCCTTTTTGCCGGATACTCTTCAATTGCTTCATTATACCTTTCAGCTTCTACTTAGGAATGGATCAGGTAAAAAAAGGGGGGTTTGGGAACGGGGAACCCATTGCTAAAATACCTGACTGGGTACCCAGGTATTTAGCACCAAGTTTTCTACATTAGATACCAAAATATCAGTTTTTGTTCCAAAACTTTTTTTTGGACGCGTTGGAAAACGATACATTTGGCTTAAGAGCACATCAGCAGTGACGTCATCATATCCATGGGTAAATGTGGCATCAGTAGTGACATAACTTGACTGCTCTAAAGATAAGCATAATTTTAAAAGAGCTCTACATCAGCAGTCATGTCATCTCTTTGATGCGTAAAGATACACATGGCTTAAGAATGCTTCGTCAGCACTCAGCAGCGACTCATCAGTTTTCCATGCAAAGAAATGTGTGAAAAATGTTCCGCAATTACATTTAACGTAGTTTTGGAGATCTTACACACAGGTAAACACCGTAAAATGTTTCTGATGACACTGGTAGAATTTCAATGTTTTGTACTGAAATAATGTAATTTTAGCGGAAGCATTACATTAATTGGCACTGGGCCGGTTCTGAGTTATATCCGGTATGGTACTGAAAAAATGGCTGGATACCTGGTCTATCCCTACTTGAAGTCAACAGAAAAAGAGAAGACTACAAATACTTTAACAATACTTCTGTGAAAAAAAACTGCAAAGACTTTGCACATTCTTTTTTCTAACAAATGAGACCAAAATGTTAATCTTCCTGAAAACAAAATGTTAGCAACATGTAAAAATTAAATTAATATATTTATTTGCATTAATATGACTATAGGCTACCTAAAGTCAATTCGACCCTAACTTTGCAGTAAAATCATAACTGTTAGCGCAGTTTTTTGATGTTGGAAAAAGTAGTTCCTTTTTATCAACATGTATTATTAGTATTACTGTACTACACACTACATGTACAATAATGCATGTTGATACAAGAGGAACTACTTTTTCCCTCATCAACAAAATGCGCTAACAGTTATGATTTTACTGCAAAGTTAGGGTCGAATTGACTTTAGATATATTATGATTCATATGTTTCATGATAAAAAAGATACTGGGCATGAAGGATTCTAAAACTGCAGGTTATTATTTTTTTTCAACAACCACCTCCATCCCCTATTACACCACTGCATTCCGCACTTCCATTAATTCCAGGGCAGATTGCAGCTGTTATCATTATATTTTTAAGCTAAATAGTGGTGTCCGTTTGCAGGTTTGTCTGCATCCCGGTAACATCATACTTTATACAGGGGGAGGAACCTGGATACCTGTCAATTTCTAAATAACATCAAAAAAGCGAGCTTAGTGATTTATACAGGACGGGTGTGTCATACATCAGTCGAAGCATATTAAAGTGTTAAATACATTATATTGTTTCAGAACAATATGCACAGCATACGAGAGAAATACAAAAAAAATCCATATAGGCCTACTGTAACATGTAATCGGGTCATGAATTCAAAAACGGGAAATTCCGTTGAGTTCGTTTGCAAAACATGGGCAAAATAATAGTATTTTATAAAAAGAATTCAAACTATACATTATTTTGGCCTAATTCCTGAGTTATAAATCCAAAAGTATATGAAATATTTTTTTACAAAATTTCACACCAAATATGCATTTTTTTAAAAACTTAATTACATGTACTCATTCATTTAAAGGCTGATGAATTTACAATATAGCTGAGGAAGCAGTGAATATCATTAAATATATAAATACGGTTCATATATATCTTTCACCAATTTTTCCAAAAAACTTAACTAAATTAGGCCTGGACCCATTTTCGTGATAAATTTTGCCAATACAAAGTGCATAGAATTTTAAAATATTTTTAGATGTTTTCTCAATAATTATTATCCTTCAATATAGTAATTATTTAAGGTTCATTGAAATCCCTGCTGATTTTCTGACTACATCCTTAATTAATATCACGGCTGGCTACACACAGCTCTGAGCACAAACTGGGTACACAGAGCTCTGAACAATCAGATTGTTCAGAGCAATACTGTGCATAACAGAAGGATTGATTAAGTACCTGAGTCCTTCGCCTTCTCCTTGCTGCATTTAGTCTTGTGTAACTTGTATCTTCAAAATCATCCAAATCTGATCCTAGATCAGTCTGTGAAATAAAACAGTTTGGTCAATACATCATTATCTACACTTCAAATGTAAAAATACTTATTTATGGAGATTCAACAACAAGTTCTTTTTCTCAGTTTTCAACTTGAACGCTATTGGTCAGATAATTCTCCCTAGCCAATGGCCATTTATTGTCAGTGAACCAACTGCTTGCACTCATATAAATAGAGTGAAAATTAATAGATTTAGGACAGATCAGGCTTACCTTTAGAAAGAGCGCTTCAAGGCAAACCCTACATGTTACATTAAGGTGACCATTCATCCCCAATTTCCGGGGACAGTCCCCGAATTCAGTCAAATGTCCACGGTCGAAATTCATCCCCGATTTTTTTTATTTTAATAAAAAGTAAAAGAAATCCAAAGACTCCTTCCATGTATTTTTGGGAAATTTATGAATCTTTAAGATAGTTAAAAATATGGAAGTAAAAAATTTGCACCTGTGGCGCTCAAGATTAGCAAATGGCAATAATAAGAACAATCCCTATTTTTCTGTGAATATTCTGTCATCATTAAATACCATGACTGAGCTACACTATTCAAATACATTTTGTTCGACTACTACTACTACTGCAATGGATGCAAAAACTGCTGTATGTAGTATTTTGGTAGATATTTGGAACACAAGGAGAATTAGTTCATCCTATTCCTAGAATTCATGTAACCGTACAAAATAGAACTTCTTGCAAACATCGTGATAATTAATATAATAGTACCTAGATTAACAGAAAGTAAAACATATATATAATTTACTCGTTCTCATGGCATCTTCTGAAATCAGCACTTTTTTTATTATTATTTGATTAATTGGTAGATAAACTTGCAAAGAAAATGTGTGTACACTAAGATTGTTGCAAAATTGCTTTCATTAAAAACAATTTATTACGAAGCTCAAGAAAACATTTTCATGTCCCTGAAAATGTCGAAAAAGATGGTCACTTTATGTTACAACAAATTAAAATCTCAAGTGGCAAACATAAAGGGCCCATAAAAGATAAAACAATTAGCAGTCCTATTTTAAAAACAGCAAATATGTAAGAGTTACTGTATGGGTTTATTGGTGTATTTTCACTCACCATCTTGAGAGGTTTCAGTTGGTTGTTAGTCACTCTCAGTTTGTTCTGAATAGTTTCACTGGGTCAATACTCACTTAACTAAAACCTGTATATTGTCCACTAATTATGTACCTATTAGTGGACAATATACTGGTTTTAGTTAAATGAGTATTGACCCAGTGAAACTATTTAGAACAAACTGAAAGTGACTACAAACCAACTTAAACCTCTCAAGATGGTGAGTGAAAATACACCAATAAACCCATAACTCTCATATTATCCATCTCACCTTGTCACTCAGAAACAACATTAAAACAAATAAGTACACTACAGGCATCATTGCAATAAATTAAACAATAATTTAAGAAAAAGAAAAAGTCACCCACTGGGGGGAAACAAACCCAGCTGAAATCGGGAGCTGTTGGGTTTGATTCCCGCGGGTGGGTGACTTTTCGGCACTTGTTTATCCTGTCGGGGCACCCTACTTTTTATAATTTAGTTATGCTGAAATAACCTGCCCAAACCTTCTGTTTTTCTTTGGTAAACGTTGGGTAAGGTCAGGTCATGTTAAAATAGTTCAAATTAACTTTAAATAAGAACACCTACAGGACATAAAACTATTAAATTGAAATCACCTGACCCGACAGTGTAAACAAGTGCTGATTTGTCTTTCTCTTAAATTATTGCTTAACTCTTCCCTCCACTATAAATTTTTAAAAAGGCCAAAATCCATACGGTACTAAAACACTGTTTAAAAAGAACTCTAATACCGGTACTGTTTTTTCAACGATAGGGCGGATATATTTAGAAATTAGAATATATGATACCTGAGGTAATTTCATGCTACAGAACTGACAAAAATTTTCATTTAAACGTACCGTATTGTTACTTGTTGATGGGTTTGAGATACCACTTTGTCCTCCCATACCTCCATCTGTATTGTTACTTGTTGATGGGTTTGAGATACCACTTTGTCCTCTCGTACCTGCATTTTGTGCTGAAATAGCATTTAATACTGCAGATACAATTCTTGTTACTTGATCACGATCCATGAACAGAAGTTGATCTGGTAGTCGTAGAAATTATAGTAGTACTCTATGACGATTGTAGCTAGTAGAGCAAAAAAATAAAATACATGTTAAAGGTAGGCTTATAATATAAACATTTTGCTTTTCTGCCTAAATTAGGATATTAAGGCCTGCATTTTGAATTTTCTCAAAAGTCAAAACCATTTATAATGGTAAGACTTACTAATTTTTAGTTATAACTTGAGATGACTGATTTTCTCTTTACTGATAACAGTGAAGTGAGTGAAAGCTAGGTGTTATGTTCCAAACTAGGGATGACCGTGGTTATTCAGACAACCGAATAACCGCTCGTATAAAGCTTATCCGAATAACGAATACGGTTATTCGTAAAAAATATATATTAATATCACGACCAATTTTGAAGATATTTCGATGAAACAAAAAGGCGATCTACAGAAAACATCTCGTTTGTCTAACAAACTTTGTTTCACAGTAATCCGTCTACTAGAAAATTTTCTGTCGCGAAAACAAGCCTTGAAGTCGTCTATCTGGTCCATGACATAAAATCCCTAACCTGGCGAAAATCGGTGTTTCTATTCTTAAACATTTTATTTTGTGTGGGTTTAAATAAAGTGATTTTACAATATTATCATTATTTAAAAATAAAATGGTCAAGAATAAAAACACGAATTTTT
>JAQFYR010000171.1:0-15257 GCA_034694985.1 Campodea silvestrii
TCATTTGAAGGTACTGAAATGGGTGAGTTCATTTTCAAATTCGTTGAGGGGTAGAATCAACATTAAAAATGGCTGGGATTTACCCCACGCCACTAGTTAAGGGAAGCGAAAAGTTCCAATTTTTTGGATTTTTTTCGTACCTTTAAATTGATGTAATCACAAAAATTAAAACATTTCCATAGTCTTAGACCTGAACTTTCTCTATATTTTTATTTTTTTTGATTACTTAAAAGTAGCCTACCGTATGGAAAAAAATTCTGAAAGATTTCAACTTTTTACTTTTCTGTGGATTAGTTCACCAAATGAAAATTTTCATTTTGATTAGTAAATATGCATTTAAACCAAATAATTTCACTTCTATCAAAAAGACGAGATCATTTCCTCAGTGCCGTATAGCGTCGAATCCCCCCCCCCCGCAAGAAAATGATACAATCTAGTAGACGTAGCAAAATAATTCAAACACTATTTCTTGTGTTTTCACAATGTCGTATGCACATATTTGGGTCGAGTTTTTGGACCTGACTAAAAAATCCCCGGGAACAGAGACTTGGTTACATGTACGGGGAACTGACAGGGCCGGATTAAGGTTTCCTGGGGCCCTAGGCTGAAGTTCGAAATGGGGCCCTCTGTACCGACATTTTAAAAATAAATAGAACCATTAGAACGAATGTTATATTTTCCGATATTTTATTTTTATAACAGTACGGTACCACAGAAGCTGCAAGTCAGCTCTACAAATTTACAGTTGTGTTATTTTGAATAACGGAAAGAAACTGCATAGAAAGAGACACTTCAAATAAAATAAATTACAATGAGAGGTTCCCGCGGGTGATAATAGTGAATGCGGTTTTATCAAGAATCAAGGACTTCGAAAACTATCGCCCGTCTGAACATCATGTGTTGCCATTTATCTGTGAATTTTTTAAGAGTGATTTTTCCCCCCAATTTTCCAAGATGTTTATGCATGCAGATGGCCATGTACATTTTTTTAAATCTCTTTTGTCCTTTTAATTCTCACACAGAATTGAAAATTGAGCGATGAATTTCGTTGACTAACTTGAAATTTCCAGCAGTGGCGATAAAGTAAATAAATTATTATAATTCGAAACAATTTTCTTCCTATAAAAAATAATTTTGTGCTGTTACCTCAAAAGATTTCATTACTTCGATATGACATAAGACCATATGGATGCCATGCAAAGTGTAGTATAAAATATGCAGTCTCAAAATGGATTGCAATAAAAAAGTAAAAGTATGAATTCATTTATGAATTTCGTAAACATAGAACTGAATCTTCATTGAAAATGGTTTGCAAAATGCTTCGTTGGGGCTAGAAATTCAATTAAATTCAGTGACTCGGGCACTCGGCTTTCTTAGGCAAAATTTGCATTTTTGTAACATACTATATAATTTTGAGGTGCTGACATACCTTGTTACTTAATTGTCATACCCAGTCCATCCTAACAATGGCACTTTACAGAAACTTCAAATTTTTGGAAACACAAACATATTTCGAGCAAAAGTGACTGGAACTATTGATCCTAAACAATTCTGCATAAAAAATCTCAGGAATATTCAAAACTGACTTTTTGTTTTGACAAGGTCATCGATTTTTTTTTTTAGTTTAATTCTACCCTTTTATGCACAAATTGTTTGGAAGATTGAAGAATAATACTATTTCTCGACTTTTTGCGGATAAGCAAAATGTGAGGTGCTAATCAGGGAGACATAGTGCTCAGTCACAATATTCTCTTCCTAGCGGAAAATATATTTATTCCCTGGAAATGTCTGTTCATTTCCGATAATAAAATTGTTAAAAGAGAGAAGTCAATTCTAATATCATCTGTTAAAACTGACTTCAATTTCATAATTTTTTATAAAAAAAAACAAAAAAATAATAGGCCTACTGGAAAGATTTACGCTGTTCAAAACTAGGCCTACCTTGTGATTTTAAAATTATATCTTAATAGTCAATACCTAAATGAATTTGCAATTTGAACAAAATGGCATTTAGCTTTCATAAAAAGGGATTATTTTGAATTCAGATTTGGTTCATGCTTTTTATTATTATTAATTAGAATACTGGGTATTTGAATTGAGTTATATCAGAAAGTTTGAACTAAACTGATTTACTGTGCCACGTGTTATTAGACTTAGTAATATAATTATGGTAACTCTTTCAGCGACTATCGTCCTTCTACAAAAGGGCCATCACTGATGCTTTGACTACCTTACACCCTGTTCAGTATGGTAGGCCTATGTCTGTATTAAATGTGGAGAGGGATTTTCCTTCACTAAGCATATTCTCCAACGAACCGAAGACAGTTATTCCATCTGAAGCTACATCTATGAAGACATATGCAGAGACTCTCAAGAAATTCCCTTTGAATTCTTTCAAAGGAAATGGTAAGAGTGAGGTTTCTACTAATGCTTCTAAGTTGTTGCTTTCAGATTTCCAGCCCGCACAGCAGTACAATTCATTAAAATTAAATAAGAGTGCTACTTTAAGTATGACTTCCACATATGGTACTTATGCTCATACTACACGGAGAGGAAGTTCATTATCAGTCATTGGAAAGTGGACTGCTGTGAAGTCACAAAAGGATTCAGGTAACCAGAAGATTAAGCAGTGAACCACTAATTTCCCATAAGCCATAGTACAATGTATAAATCTAGGTACCTGTATTTTATATTTCATTGCAGCCTAAGTTATTCAATTCACAAAAAGTCAAATCTGTGAGATTGCATGTTCTGCCTCTGAAAATATACCTATCCTCATATCCTGATATTTTTGTTTGTGGTTCCAAATGAGCTGTTCCAGGATCAATTGGCATTCGAAAGAATTTTTTTTTTGTACCCTTAATCCCTTGGGTACCGACTTATTTCAGTATAAATTGTACCTAGAATCCTGATTTAATTTTTTAAAGAAAATTTTAAAACAAAAAAATTGGACTCAAATTTCATCAGGAACACGTTTGCAACCAAAATAATAATAATAAAAAATTTGATTCCTCGTCATTGTAACTCAGGGCCTAAAAAACGTGACGAGGATCGCACGTCATTGTAATAGGAGGGGTTAAATTGAATTGTCAACAAAAACTAGGGAATCATATAAGTTATGTAGTTATAAACTGGAAAGTTCAGTAGATACTTTCAGGTAGTGTTTTCTAGAGCCGGCCGAATAGAAAACAGTTCTGTGATTTGTGTTTGATCAGATCAAGTACCGTATTTACTTGCATATAATGCGCACCCCAAATTTTGCCGCCGAAATATTAAATTTAAAAGAAGAAAAGATCGCTTTTCTCGTCTCTGGATCGTTTCCCACACAAAGTAATATACATTTTTGGAAAGTACTCGCCAAGACAAATCGACGGTATGCAACACTGTAGGGTTACTTTTTCAGATGACCGAGCTACTCTTAGGAAATGCTTGTGTGCGCGTATAACGCGCACTATATAAATATTACATGATTTTTCGGGGGGAAAGTGTACGCTACACGCGAGTAAATACGGTAGGCCTATATACTTTTCTCGGTACTTGTCAATTATTGCGACTACCTATTGGTATCATGTTAATTATTGCGACTACTAAAAATTATTGCGACTACCTATAGGTAACATGTCAATTATTGCGACTACATGTATGTAGACGCGAAGCCTGCAAATTTTATTGCTTTTTCCAAAATAGGCAAACATTTCATCTGAATGTTACAGTTCACCAAAATTTAAGGTGTAGGTCAGGTAAAGGAACTATTCATTTAGAGAATGCGAAAAATATGCTATATTACCGTATGTGAGTATGCATAAGGTATTACGATTCTTACGCTAACCCATTTTTTACACTGTTTGACTATACACTTGAAGAACATGTTGGCGTCTTGGCGATTGCCAAAATAGAGTGTTACACTGCCCGTTTTCACATTTTCCTTCAGTAGTAGGTAGCACACTAGAATCTTGTATAATAGCTTTCTAAAACAGCATCCTGGTTATTAACTGGTACGTCCCAGAATTTCAACATCATTATATTATTCTTCAATATATTTAAATAAACTATTTTTCTCATTATCTTCAATATATTGTTGTATTGTTCAAATCCAACTTTGTTTTGAAATGCATCATCATACTCATGAAAATATGCAATAAGTGGATTATTGCTAAACTTGATTTTCATTTCCCCTGTATATAAAATCTGTATGGTGTATTAATAACATTCTCTTTTATATTATGTACAAAAACTATTTACGGTAATATTATACAGTGAGGAGTGAGCTCATGAAACCTAACCAAATCGTTTGCTTTTTACGCATTTGTTGTGTTTACATTTTATGTACAACACTTTTTTTTTCATTTCTTTTGGTACTATTGGTAGTATTTTGTAAAATTAGGTAGTCGCTAATAATTATGGTAGTCTACACAATTGTTAAGTAGTCGCAATGATTGACAAGTACCCTTTTCTCTTTACTTTCATGAATTGAGCTTTTTCAAATACCCAATCAATAGTGATCACTGAATTCAATGTCACATTACAGAAAAATTGACTGCGTCCACAGCATGTTGTTACTTAGAAATAATACTCAACTAATGAAGTATCAAAAATAGGCTATTTAAATTTAGTAGCCTAGTCTAGTGACTGTGAACCTTGCAAAGACAATATGTACAGAAATTCATTTAAATACTGAAAATAATGAAAATACAGATTGCTGATTACTACCTGATTATAGCGACCAATCTGTCGCTGATGTTTACTTTCCTTTACGTAATTTCTATGAAATGATGCCAATGAAACTACTTATTTTTATAACAAAATATTTTTCTGGGGGATAGGGTAACAAATCCTAAGAATACTTTTCGATATTTTGTATCTGAGAGTCTTTTATACTATATTTACTTTAAAGAAACTCTTAACTCAATGTAACAACAAATATCAGTCATTCTCCCTTTAAACTTTAATGAACTTAAGTTATATCTTGCAAGGATAAAACTAAGTACTTTCTGTGGTTGTTTCTTGTTTGTACATGATGTCATCAATCACTTAATCATGTAAAATGTCAATAACACTAATTGTTCATTTATAACTTTCTTATTTGTTCTGTGCTTTCGTCGGCCGTAGCTTGGGATAACTTTTTTCTTTTTGATGTCACAGAAAAAAGGCAAATATTTTTGGAAAGCACATGTCATGACGATTCCAACGACGGTATAACATATATACGGTACCGTAGTTTGATAAAAAAACAATATAAATATATTTTTTTTCTCTGTAACTTGAAAAATAGGATTTAATTACACATGCTGTAAAAGCAGCCTCGCTGAAATTAATTACACAGTTAAGGGGTTAAATGTGATGTTCTGCATGAAGAAGAATAAAATTATTTTAAATAATTTACTGCAAATTTGATTTAGATGTGAGTGACTTCTCAGAAATTTTTCCAGTGGAAATAAATCATCTTCAAGATTTTAGACTATTTTATGTCCCATGGATTAGATTAAATACAATTTTATCAAATGCAACTTAAATTGAAATTTAACAAATTTTCATAACAAAACTGAAATTATCATTTCCTTATTAGGCCTACTCTCTTCTGTATAATCATTGCTTGTGTTGTTGATTTTAAAAACGTAAAGATCTCCGCTTTCTTGTTTGTCAAAACTTTTACATTTAAAAATGCAGCCAATATAGGCCTACAGAATAGAATTGTTTTATTTTCCAAAGTAGAAAAAACCTTAGCTGTAGGGTAATGCAAAGGAAATTACATTTGTATAGAAATAAGTGCTGTAGGCTATGTTTCTTTAAAATTAATTAAGTACTTCTCAGATATTAACATAGTTTATTATCAGTGTTTAAGAAGTGTTTGTTTGTTAGTACGTTGCACAACAATCATACGGTGCTTATTTTATTTTAAGGGTGTGCGTTAGCATCACGATCCGTGGGCAGCCAACATCTTCATAGAAGGAAGAAATCAGAGAAATGTTTCAGTAACCCAATAGTTCAACAGGAAAGCATGGTGCCAAAGAAGAACTATCAACAAAAGAAGAGTGAAAAAAGATTTCACAGGGAAAGTCCACATGTTGTGGGGTCAAGTAAAAATGCAATTCTTGCTCATGATCAGTTATCTATTTCAGGCAGGAAGTCAAGTCAAGCATTTAGTAACCTTATCTCTAAACACAACGCAACAGTATCCATTCCAAGACAACCTTCATGTGTACCAGTATTTAATCGTTTCTCAAGTTTCTCTTTACAGGAACATGGAAATGCTGAGACCTTTGAGGCTAGTTTGGAGGAAGAAAATTGCATATCCACTGGAAAAGCAGCAAAACAGATGGTTTGTGGAACACGGCGATTTATTGGCCCACTTAAGCAGAAGATGATAAAGAAGCGTTTGGAAAGGACTCGTGGTAAATATATGCATGATTCCACTAATATCACTGTAGGTTAATTACAGAACAGGTTATCAAAAGTACGGTGGATGATGTGTAGAGGGGCACCATTCAATGTTTTTAATAACTGGTGATATCTTAGGCATTTTCCGTGATTGGAAAATATGCCGTACCAGGAATGGTTTGATTTGACCAGGAACGGAATCTAAAAAAATGAGCTTAGTGATCTATATAAACATACATCAATCGAAGCATATTAAACTACTTTCAGCGTTTCAGGAAATGTATTGACATTATATGATGTACATATTTAGATTATTCAGCTCATTTCGCTTCTTTTGATATATAACATGCCCATATCATACAATAGATAATCAGAAGAATTACAGAAAAGGAGAATTGACAAATTTAAGAAAGAAAACAATTTTTTTGCAACATCAAAAAGTTTAAAGCAAAAAAAGAGGGAGGTTTAAAGTCTGGTACCAGAAAGGTATGGCACATTTTCCAATTGAAAAATCGGTAAACACTGATTATTCGGATTTCTAATAATTTTAACCGATTATAAATATTAGATCAAAAATTAAAAGAAATTGTAAATCACTTGAAATGCAGTAGTTATTGAAATGCAGACAGTAGTAGAGTGCAAAAACCCTATTGCCAATTGCACCTAGATTTCGAAGTGTGGCAATCAAGAAATAAAAATAAAACAAATTGCGATCTATGGTATTTCCAATTTTTTTTTTTTAGAAAATCATAAAAATTGTACAGTAAATAAACATTTTTCATCAATTATTTCAGTTTTAATAGGTATATTACATACCAAAATTTGCGTCTTGATCTGCAAATTCTGAAAATGTATAACACTTGATGGTAAACTGAAATTTGAAATGAGGGGATCGAACTCACCAACTCATTGTTCCGATTTTTCTTTTGTAATTTACCCTTTTACAAGTTTGTTTGCCAACATAACCAAACTGCTGATCTGATATAATTTCTTTTAGAAAATACAAATTGGGCCTAGCAGTTTAAGATACTAAAAAAGAGTGGGCCTAAGGCATAACTTTCCAGAAAAACTTATATACGCCTAACTTGTATGCCAAGTACCGTAACTCATTAGTCTGACTATAATAATATATTATTTTGACTACTAGGCTATGTACAACAAATTTGGGGAATTTGATTTAAAAACATCGAGGCACGGTATGCTACGTGTACTACATATGTCTGGTGCCTAGAATTTATACACGGATCTTAAAATTCTAGAACTTTTTTGCAGCCCCGTTGTAGGTCTATATTAAAAGAAATAGGGAAAAAATTGTGGGCCACTAGAATTCCTGTGGTTCCACTAGAATTAAAATTCCGGTGGCCTAACAGGCCACCACATGAAAAATGCTAGTTTCAAGCCCTTGCATACGGCGTTGTCAAAATGGACAATTTTACCATGTCCAATTTCTTTTTAAAAAAATCAGCAAAAACTCATTACGTATAAAATAATTTATCACTCATTTCTTTTGAGTTTTTAATTGCCTGTTTTTTTTCTTCATAGCTCTCAGATTTTCCCAAGGTGGAGGTAATATTGATGTCACAAACACTATGAAGCGAACAGATGGAAATAGTTCAGATGAGTTTGAAAAGCCACCTCTGAAGAAGATACATACTAATAAGGTAATGCAGGATCATATATCAACTCCTCTTCCAATGAAAAAGAAGAAACCGGTAATTATTAAGGTATGTAACATTTGTGGAAGAAAGATGGGAGAAAAGAGTCTCAGACGTCACAAGGAATTAAATAAGTGTAAGAGTTTAACTATTGCAGACATAACCTTGACATGTGACAGCTGTGGTACGTGTTTCCTAGGTAAAAATTCAAAGGCTAATTTGAAACGGCATCAAGACAGAGATTGCAAGAGATCTTCAAAAGTGAAATCAAAATGTTTTTTCCAAGGATGTGTTGCAAAATTCTACCAAAAGAAGACATTACGAGCTCATATTGAAAACGAACATATGGTAAAATTTGATCAGGAAGTGCAAGTGTTTGATAATATGACAATGTTTAAAGAATGGAAAGAAAAAGATGAAGCTGCAAGGTATACTTTCATGCTGAAACACAATACATACACTCATGATGATGTGACTGTGCACTACTATCAGTGTCATAGAACACCTATTAATAATACGTACAAGCCACGTAAAACAGATCGGAAAAATAGGAAAGGTGTGGTCAGACAAGATGATGAAATTTGTTTAGCTGGAATGGTTGTCTATGAATATAAAGATAAAGTTGAAGTGAAACACTGCAAGTCACATAATCATGAGTTGAGCCTTGCAGATACTCAGCGCCAGCGAATACCGGATGGTATTAGAAATTTCATCAAAGGTAGATTGGAAATGGGGGTGTCATTTAGACAAATAGTGATGGAGTTGCATGAAGGGTTTGGAGAAAGATGTAATCGTGGAAAAATGCAACCAACAAGACAGCACTTGCTGCTTTGTGAGTCAATACGTCATGTAAAATATCAACATGAAATGGAGAATAGGCTAGATAAGGTTGATGCTATATCGATTGGAAAGATGGTTGCAATTTTTCAAGAAGAACCATATTCTCCAATATTAATTTATAAACCCTATATGAAGGCAGATTTTGTAGTTGGATGTGAAAATGGCACCTCTGTACCAGAAGACTTGTTTATGCTTGGAATACAGACAGAAACACAAATGCAAGTAATGAAAGAAGGAGTTGGAAAGATATTGTGCATTGATGGGACACACTGTACTACACAGTATGGTTATACATTAGTAAATTTTGTTGTGCCGGATAAATTTGGCCATGGCTACCCTGTCGCGCATTTGATTACCAGCTGCCAAGATCAGAAGACATTGGAATTGTTCTTGCAAGAAATAAAACGGAAATCTCCTGATTTGAAAATCAATGCAGTTATGACAGATGATGATAGTGCCCTTTTCAATGCAGTTAAGAGTGTATTCCCGGACACCAAACATCATTTACTATGCCTTTGGCATGTTCATCGTGCACTTATGAAGAAACTTGTGAGTTGTGTTCATAATGAGGATAAGAGAAAAGAAATATACAAGCTCTTACACACCTTAATGCAGGAGCCAATAGAAGAGGATTTTAGAAAAATGGTTGATGTTTTTTGTAAAAAGTATGAATCAAGCGAGTCAAAGTACATATCTTACTTTGTTACAAACTATTTAAAACGACCAGAAAAATGGGCACAATGTTATCGTCGCTTTCCACATGCCAACACTGATACCAACATGTATTGTGAATCTTTCCACAACACACTGAAGACACATTATATGGAAAGGAAGCAGAATAAAAGAACAGATGATTTAATTAAACTATTGCTTACTATAGAGAATGATATGTACATTAGACACATGCGCAGAACGGAATATTCAAAGAATGAAGGGTGTGAAGCACCAAGTACTTCTAGTGTTCGACATGCAAACGGTGTAGCCATTAGTGATGATGATGTGACTTGTATTGAAAAGGAGATACAGTGGACTGTTATAGCACAATCAAATAGGAAAAACATATACCTGGTCAGATTTATTGGTGATTGCATAAGTGACTACTGTTTTCAGCGCTGTACCCATCTTTCCTGCCCTGGTTTATGCTCACACATGTACAATTGTAGTTGTGGAGACGCATCCATATTATGTAAGCACATCCACAAAGTTCATGCTTTGGAGATGCGAAGTAAAGCACAATCTCATGTCTTTAAGATAATAAATCACCAAGATGAGTGTGAAGAGCCAAAATTTGTTACTGCACCAGAAGGAATGAAAACTGCCACAGCTGCTCAGAAACAAGATAAACTCATTGCAAAAATGCTTCAATCGTTTTCCTCAATAATTAAGCTTGCTCAGAAAGGAGAATTGACTAATGATGAAATAAAATGTGCAACACATTTCGGAGAAAAGTTTTTAGTTCAACATAAGGCTGATGTTGGGAGTGATGCGCTGGTAACTATGAAGGCGACGTCAATTATTTATGGAAATGAAAAACTTAAGAAACAGACGTACTTCCCAATGCCGAAGAAAACAAAGAGGATTATAAGTAAACGTATGAAAAAACCAGACAATGCTGAGCAAGAAGTTATAAAACAGGATTTAATGCTTGAAGATATGGTATCCCAACAATACCAGTCATTTACACCGTCAGTCAACTTTCTTATTCCTCGAACACGTCCAATTCTTCAGTTGAAATTGAAAAACCTCAACTCCTGTTCTAAGACATCAATATCCCTGGCTGATTTGAAAACATTGGAAGAACAGCTGAGTTATGAAGAGAAGCAAATTTTAACAACTGAACTGGGATTATCGAAGTTATCTTTCATCGAGGGCTGGTTATGTGACACTGTAGTTGAGGCATTCATACTTAAAGTAATCAGAAGAATTGAAGGTGCTTTCTTTGTTGATAATAGTATTTGCCAGTTATTAGAAAAGGATCAAAATACGTGCAACTTCTGGACAAATCAGAAAGGAAGTGTTCGATATATTGTGATACTTTGGAACAAAGGTGGAAATCATTGGGTGCTTTTTATTTATTCACTAATTGATGGAACCACAGAATATTATGACCCATTGAAAGATCCAGATACACGTTGTGATAATACTGTGCTTCAGTTCTACGATAAAGCTAAGTCAGCCATTGAAAAGTATTTGTCCATAGCAATGCCAGCGCATCTTCTCTTTCCAAATCATCCCCTTCAAAATGACTCAAAGAATTGTGGTGTTTATGTTTGCTATTTTGCTGAGAAAAGAATACGAAATCACAACTTACCACCATTTTCAACTTTAAGTTACAGAAAACATATTTACCAGGTTATTGTCGGAGATTGTTTAAAACGAAAGGAACAGTCTTATCACGTGAACTGCTTTGTATGTGGGAAAACTAACAAAGAATCTCCTGGTGATTGGGTATGCTGTGGACAGTGTGATCAGTGGTACCATTGTGCATGTGTGAATGTGGCAATATCTGAAGTGAAGAAAAAATTGTGGAGATGTCCAGCTTTAAAATAAGTGCTTTGGTGTGAGATGATGCATCGTAAGCTTTAAGTGAAATTCTGGAGTATTCTTTGCATAAATCCAAAACTCTGCCATGGTCGAATTAAAAAGTTTATACGTTTGGTTTATTTTTCATCTTACAAGGGAAAGGGAACATTCCCAGAATCTACCTCCCTGATCAACATCTCACATTCTGTTCTTCTGCAAAAAAATCTTTAAGAGAGAAATTCTTCTTCAAAGTTCTAATTTCTCTACATTGTGTATAGTACATATATAAAAATTTATATCTCGGATTTTGCTCAGATTTTGCAAAATGTACAGTACTGTTGTCACCCATAACCAAAATTTGTTTTCCTGTTTCAAGAATATGAACTATTGGCATAGTTAGAGGGTACCGAAAATCACAGCTAATGCTCTTGACACGTGTAAATGAAATTTTCGATGTCTTGTAACTATGGCAATACTTCATATTTTCGAAAACTGAAAACAAATTTTGAACATGGGTCACATTATTGTAGTTTTTGCAAAATTTGAGCAAAATCCGAGATATAATTTTTTATACATGCACTTTTTATGGGCATTAACACTTTGAAGAAGAATTTCTCTCTTAAAAGATTTTTTTTGCAGAAGAACGGAATATGAGGTGATAGTTGGGGTGGTAGACTACAATTTCTGGTCGTCGAAAAGAATATTCGCTCTTATCACCTGGGAATGTTCCCTCGTTAGATTCCTAAATTGGAAACTTCTAGAGTTTTAAAAACATGTGTAAATTGTGAAAAGAAAATATTGCAAATTATTTGCATTTTGTGTAACTATTTGCTATGTTATCGTATAAAATAAGCTGCTAATTACCTTTTTTTTTATTTCAAGGAAAGAGTAAACATTTGACAAGTAGCCTACTGTAACTTTCCTAGTAAAATTATAAATATTGATTTTTATTATAATTGTTGGATCCAGAGCTTACAATTTTATTCTTGTTAAAATACTCGGCTGTAAAACTATAAACTTGATTGGTAAAAATATGATCTCACCTTATTTGGAATGTAACTATTATTTATCAATAAAAAACTTCAAAGTGAAAATCAAATTGAGAGTTCACATACAGCTTGCTTAATATACTCTGTGATATTCACAGTCTAATGAAAATTATTATTCTCGAATGATTAATGAATCCAAATATATTTTACAAATTTTAGCCCACTATGCACTTCTATCCCAGTATTTCTTGTCAACCCAAATCATCGCATATACAACCAAACTCTTGCACAAGAACATGTAGTGATCAGAAGAGCTACTGCAAAGACATTTTCACAGAAGCCGTCCATTTTCCACATCTGAACCATGTCAACCAACAGTAACAAGGATACAGCGTAATATACTCTCATTTTAATACTTAAGGTAAACTAATATACAATACGACCTGAAAATACTTTTAAAATGCCCACCAGTGAAAGAGTGGCTTCAGTAAATCAAGGAGTTGACCAAGAAATTTATCTATATACTCAACATCTTACAGGTATCAATTTTCATTTATTTCGGTTACTATTCATTATCACCAAATCTTTTTAGTTCTATGTGATGTACCGTACAAGCAAAAGCTTGAAGGAAATTTTCTTGTATTGCAGCCTTAATTTTTTTTTATTTGATTTTCTTGTGTTTTTTTTTCCTTGGAAGTAGATGTTTTTGTATGACAGCTGAAGTTTATATTAGTGCAGCTGTTGGATATGTATGCAATGTTACATTTTGTTTGTAAAAAGGAATAACGGTACTGAAGACGTGAAAAAATAAATTCTGAACCACTTTTAGCCTGTTCAAAACCAGTACCGTACCCGAAAAAAATAAAAGTTTAAAATTCAGAATGAAACTAAATCTGAAATGATCGATTCCTTGGCCAAAACTCAAAATTGTGTCATTTCATTGATGTAGTACTTCTTTTCAGGTTTAAATAAACTCCTGATGTCCTTATAAAATATAATTTTAAATATAACTTATGCTGTTCTATTTTCAGTGAAATTTGCTTATTCTTTTAATCTTCCACATAAATATGTACACTATAAGTGGCTAATTAAGGCTTCCTTCATTAATCATTCATTTATTCAAGGGTCTCTCCCACACAATCAAAAATAATAGTTTTCATGAATTTTCAGGTTTTATGAAAGCCCATTGTCATTCCTTCATTAAACTGATTTTTTTTATTTTTACAAATATTACTTCAACTTTTAGGAAATTGACCTTTGATACTTACATACTGATGATGAATCTTGAATTTTTTATTATTAATAATTTATTGGAGATGACATTTATTATTTACATTAACATCAGGATGGTCATCACATTATAAGGCGAGGTGGTGCCTTATAATAATAATAAAATAAAATAAAAATTCTCTCGTAATTTTGTTCTTCAATTATTTCATCAGTAACATATTATTTTGTAAGTACAGTCTTAGAACCTTTACAATAGAGGCCCATACACATTTATTCCCTTTCGCTTATAATGAGAACCTTCAAAAACTGGTCCTTATCTCAGTAGATGGCGTTGTCGTCAAACAGCGGCGACATATGGAGACATTAGAGAGTTACAGTGCATCAAAAAATTTCTAAACGATGAACATTGTCCGTGAACATCATTTCAAAAATCGCTAGAAATTGTACTGCTCATGCTCCGTAATGAGGGAGCTTGTAAGACGTTCACGTGTGTACGCTGAACAAGGAGATATGTCGTATACTTCATTAGTTCATTTCATTCAGAAACGACCGTATAAGAAACATATATCTAAAAGAAACTGTCTGCTGTGGCAAGAAAAAAACATAACGTGTCATTTCTTTTAGATTATTTCACAGAATAGGTCCTTCTTGGTCTGATAAAGAAGAAAGTTTTTATTCATTTCCGAGGTTACGTTGTTAATATACTGAAATAGGCCTATTAATGTGAAATGAAAATTGACGATGCATGTAGTAGCCATTTATTCAGATTTTTATAATGAACTTTATTTTGTTATTTTCATTGTCCTGTTTTGCTATTGAAAAGTATGCAAGTGTTGGAACATTGCTATCGTACGACATTTTCGTGCAATGTAACTCTTTTAGTTGATTCAAGTGAACGATGAAGAAAAACTGGATTCGCTGATTTAACGTATGTCGTAGAGTTTTACGTTCGACACTTTTTGATGCACTGAAAGTCTCTATTAATGAATAATATATCTACTTTTAGAGTTTTAGTACTTGATTGTACATATGTATTTATTCACGCTTTCAAATCATTTATTCATGTTGCTGTTCAAACACTTTCTAAAGGTCATATTTTTGCAAACTAATATATTGACACTACGCGGCTGTAGATATGTAATACTAAAAATTGTTGAATTATATTCTAATAAACACTGAGAAATCAATACCTATTAATTGTTTTCCTTTCCATACTAAATATAAAGTAACCATAAAACTATATTTTTAAGAATTCTCTGGTTTCAATATTAACCTTTCTGTTTTTGTGTTATAATCATGAAGTTGAAAGTAAATGTAGTTTTGATAGGTGTGACGGTATACCAAATCTCGTATAATTAAATTTTTGAAAAGTTGTATAGGAGTTATGCATACTTTACTGTACCACACCTACTCAAACTGTTGTTTCCTGCTTACGGAACGTGATCCATTAACAAACAAATTTAAATAATTACGTTTTTGTTTGATAATATACCAATATTAAAATGCTGAGAAATGTGTCATATATAGGATAGAGTAGCGTGAGTGGCGCACTGAAACGGCTATAACCCATTACCGCACAACCCTTTTCCGCACTGTTATATTTGAAGGGACATTATCGCACAGATTAAGGAATGGGACATAA
>JAQFYR010000172.1:0-15226 GCA_034694985.1 Campodea silvestrii
GTCGTTTTTGTATATTTACTTGTGGAACATAGTCAGGCCGGAAATTTTTGGTCCTTCCCTCGTATATACGTTCAAATTATTCTAACACATGTTGTGAATAGAATTTTGGATTCTATTCATTAGTGCGTGTATGACTGTAGATTACCATGCACAGATTCAAAACTGTAAGAGTTGAAACTGTTTAGCTAATAGAATATTTAAAATAACATTCACTTTAAGCTACAAGAAAAGTATACTACACGTTGTTTATACATGCAACTGATATTATGGAATCGATCCTTACCAAACCCAACTCAAGCTATTCAAATTCTAAACAATAGCACATACACGTTTGACGTCGCAGTCATTCATACAAATGATACAATGTATACTTTAACACTATCATACTATACTATACTTCTACAAAAAGCAACAGTGATTGTCAAACTTACAATGTAACATAAAAACAAAACGAATTACAACATCTAAACCAAACTTCCCTACCATTTCAAATGTGAGAGGAATTTTAAACAGAAATCACATCCTAATAAATTTTATTTTCTCCTGAAAAGTCTAAAGCACCAAAAAGAAATTAAAAACACAACATTCATCAAAATTCCTTTTAGAATTCGCGAGTATATTCGTACGTGCACTTTATTCCTTGAATACAAATCGATTTAAAAGAGAGGGTCTGGGGGTATATAGGGTAGAAATTTTCATTCTACCGCGCTTGCTGGCAGTCAATAGTTAAAGTGTCCAACTGTCAAATAAATGAAATCTGTTCTTAACCCTGTTTGTTCCTAGAATTTCGCTCTATGAGGTTTTAATGAGGAAGGAAAGAGTGGCGTAGGGAGCAGAAAGGTTTATGGGGGGTACTTGTGAGCTTATGTGGATGTAGTCAACTTTTTTTTATTATTTATATGTATGTTATGATTTATATGTAGTGTACGGTTCGTAGTTAAAAATTGATATATGTAGGTGGGGTAATTTTTAAAGCTCGATACACGTAATTTGGTTTTGTACGTGTGTATAGTTGAATGAGGCAATTTTGTTCTTGTCTTACGAGTTAACCAAAGAGGTACTTAAATCATAGTGAAGTTTGGTATTTGTAGGAGATTACAGTTGGTGGATGGCATACCTCATTTAGAATTTACAACATTAGGTGTTTCCTGCTGCATCAGTAAACAGTTTGTTGCTGACTCGAAGTTTCGGTAAACAATATGTTTCCATCCTCAGAGTAAAAAGAATATACGCGAGGTGTTAACAGTCTTCACACATGTTTGAAAATGAAGTTAATGTACATTTACAATCATATTTTAACACCTCTGTCCTCTCATATATTATTTTTCACTGGTGCGAGAAACACCCAATGTTGTGAATTCTAATAAGAAAACTTGCAGTCCTATTACTCTTACACCTCAACGTATACCTAAAATTCATTGGTTATAATTATGGGGTAGTCCTCTTCGGGGTTAAAGGGTGGTAAATACATTAACTGAATCCTGTATGTACTGCAGTGGGATATTCAGTAAAACTATATCGGCTTTGTAAGTAAAATCCTCACTTTTGAAAGTGTGTTAATTTAACATCTTCATAAAAAGGAAGTATATATAAATATTACGTAGACTAAAACAAAATACTGGTATAAAATTGAGACTGAAAAACTATAAAAGTTCGATTTACAAGTAAATTACTTTTTGATATGTACATTGCAATTTATAGCTCTAGACGTAATTGACTCTTCTCTATGTTTTCGAGCGAAACTAATATAAAATAATTTAGAATGTTACATTTCCAGGTGAAACTTACAGAATGTGGTTCAAAATCAATAAGCAGGTAAATGAGGAGCAATAGTCTGAAACTATCATTACGGTACTAAGCTAATCAGCAACTACTCTATTACAATTGCAGATAGAATAATTGATGACAAACTGTTGAAAATTTATGTCCGGTTTGCGTTCCGGGAAGGGGAACGTCACAAGTAATCGCACGCTTAGCTGCAATAATAACTGCAATTATTTTTTTTACATGTCCAACGTGTGTTACTATATATCCCTAATAATATGAGATATAAATTGAACCCGACGGAGTCATCGTAACATCAAAATGTCGAGATCCCAAACAGTTTAGTGAATGAATATTTCATTTTTAGGATTATTCATCAATCCTCAGATTTCCAAGTCCGGCTCATTTACTAATTCGTGTGACGTCACAAGTGGTTTACTTCTTCAGCGGGTTAAGTTTTCATGTTAGGAGTCATGAAACAGTCTAAAAAGAAAGGTATTTTCCACTAAAACAGAATATTTTTCTTTGGGCCACCTGAAATAACACGTTACACGTAACCTGAAAACCGCACTCTCTGAAGAAGGAAATTAATTGTTATGTCACACCATATAGCAAGTGCGCCACACTTTAGTTACTTAAGCTGAATGTTACAGTGAACTTCTGAGGGTCCTTTTCTGTACGCTATCAATCCTTTATTTCCGACCAATCTCTCTATAATCCAGCAGGCAGTCGGCAGAATCCATCTATTTTTCGGATTTAAGAAAAAAAACATTGCCCTGAAGGAATATGTAGCAGTACACAATCTCTAGGCGTAATGCTTTATAGAGATCTACAAATTTCTATTATACCCATAATTTGATGTTCCCAAGTAATAATTAAAAACTTCCACTTTGACTTGGAGGCTGAATTAACCACATTATCTTCAAATTGTGTTTACTCACAAAAAATATAGGTACCCATTTATCCACGTCCCCAAAACCCCCAAGGCCCGATACCTATTAAAACCCAAAGAACCCTCTCTATGTACCCCAACCCCCTCCTCATGGGACCTCAAACTGTCGCCCTTGTATTCCAACAATTCCGTAAACCAGCCGTCTCTCAACCTGTCTCTTACTTTCTTCCAAGTAGCATTTAAAAAAAGTTTCTCTTCATTTTATAAAGTGCATCTCTCCGCTCTGTTACAATTTTTCGAGCTCATTGCGCTTCTGGTCCCTAAGAGGAAAGTTTTCGCTTTTCCTATCAATTGTTTTGTTGGCATAATCACATTATTGTTGCAAAAGGAAAGTATTGATCTAGGCTAAAAAGAAGAGAATTTGATTTTATTACAATTGAAAGGTAGGGCCGGGTGAATTTGGGTTTTTGAGGTAGTTTGAGATGACGGAGGGTTTTTTTCTCGTTAAATGTTGTCAGAGGGAGGATTTCAAGAAGTTTAATAAAGAGGGAATTTTATTTTCCTTTTTGAGTTGGTAAGGGTGAATGGTTTGTTGGTTTATGTAGGTTAAGGGGTGTTTAGAAAAGTGTGGTCTACTTTTAGAGAGTTTGATTGACAAAGATGAGATGACCTATTTTAATACCATTTGAGTACTATTGTTGCATGAAGTTTAAAACAAATATTACCCTTTCGTATACCTGGAGAAAAAAGAGGCCCTTGATGTCTTATACAGCAGAGTTCATTACTTAAATCAGTAAACAGTTCTATTTTGTCCGAGATTAATTTATTTCAGATATCGAAACTTATTGATGAATATTTTTACTGTTAATCATGCATTTATATTTATATTTTTTATAATTGGTTTAATCGTTGGCTTTAATTTGAATGCAGTACTGATAATTTTTCTGTAATTTAAAAATAAATAAATGCAGGGTGTAAAATCTTGTAAAATAATAAATACTTATTTGGTTCTCCCTGGTACAATAATCGTAAATCCTGACTTGTAACAAAAATAAGTGGCAATTTTGATATAAAAAATATGAACAAGAATTTCGTTGTTGTGTATTCCTTCTTTTATTTGTTGATAATTGTGATATTCTAAAGTCAAAACTACATCTATTTTTTTTCAATTAAAACGTTTGAATCTACATTAGAAATACAAGAGTACTCGAGTACAGTAGCGCTGCGTAACTGGCCATGGGCCATGGCTAAACTACATTCGATATTTTGAACTCGAAAATTTAAAGATACACTCATCGAGGATGGCACAGATTTATAAACTCAAATAGAAGGGGGGGGGGGAATATTTGAAACTTTTCCCCAAGCATTCGTTACTCGAATTAGATACAACTGCGCTCAATTTCTGGTCTGAGGCCTTAAAATGGACATTAAATATTTATAATTTTAAATAGACAAAGGGGGACAATATTCAGTTAAACATCTATAGTATTTTTACCCCATTAGTTAATACAGCGATATAACTATAAGAAAAATTTGGGTCCCGGGTGTGGCTCGAACCCACAACCTTCAGCTTTCATTACTTGGTTAGAGCAGCAGTCATGTAAGCTGAAAGTCGTTGGTTCGAGCCCCACTTGGGATCCAAATCTTTCTCATGTGTTATATCGGTGTATTAATTAAAGGGGTAAAAGCACTATCGATATTTAATTGAACATTAAACATTATTACAACGTCCTGGGTCCTGGCACAATTGTTTTCAATAATCAATAGAAAATAGTTCTTTTCTGTATTTATCCGGCACTGCGATCGAGTAATCTCAAAGTATTCCTTGAATCCTTCGAATTTCTATTGGTAAACAAACTTTGTTCTAATTCCTTCATTAATGCATTGAATTACGAACTTTCCATTCGGGATTTCAATATTGAAATGGGAATTTTCACATTGATTTAAATTGCGCTGTAGAAGCAGATTGAAGCAAACAGACGATTTCGATAGAAATGTTGTTCTGTTCTATTACAGGGAAAGTTCTCGGGAAGAGTAGAGGATCATTTTAAGTGCTTTTAAATCAGGTTTTCACTACTTTACATGTAGAGGAAATACCATTACAAGTGGTAACTATAAAACAGTGCATTAAAAGGGTTCTTTCATTCTTCAGTGGCTTTAAGATTGATGTGTATTATTTAAAGCGACTGCTGATGTACATGTATTTGTTTCATTTATTAATATATATATATAGGACACTAACAGAGGCACTGTTTTCACAAATTGAGTAATGATACACTTCTTTGTTTGTTGTTCAACTTGATTTATTAGACCTGGTTTCGGAGTTTACGCCTGCATAATCAGGAACAAGAAAGATAGTCCAGAAAAAGGTAGACCAAAAGACAGTTTAAATTTCTGAACTATCTTATTTGTTCCTGATGATGGAGGCGTTAACTCCGAAACAAGGTCAAATAAATCAAGTTCAACAACAAACAGATAAGTGTATCATTACTCAATCTGTGTATTTTTTTCATTTTTGTTGGATATCTTACTGTTGACACATGTACATTTAAGTGCAATGTTTGATACTGCAGTTTATGAATGTTCAGCAATTTTTTTTGTACGGTACTGTGGGTCTCCTCCGGGGTACGTTAAGTACACAGTTGTCCCTGTTATCTTGAATTTGGTATAACCCCTAACCAGGAAATGTATATAAAATTCTGTAATACTTAGTTGGAAATCACATAGAGACTGCACTTTCAATCATAATAATCGTAAAATACTTACGTCCT
Source organism: Campodea silvestrii (assembly GCA_034694985.1). Classification (NCBI taxonomy): domain Eukaryota; kingdom Metazoa; phylum Arthropoda; class Diplura; order Rhabdura; family Campodeidae; genus Campodea; species Campodea silvestrii. The sequence continues at coordinate 5,428 of JAQFYR010000172.1, forward strand.
CGCTTCATTCGGGCTCTACTTACGGTGGGACAACTGGTTTGCCGATATTTTTACGAATATCCCCTTTTCAAATTGCTTCTGCGAACGCATTATGTTGACAACTCTCGAAACGCCACCCCGAAATTATTTATAAGTATAATTATTTAAACTGTGGAATTGTCGATCTTGAATTTTTTTTGTTTTTTACTGAGGACATGCACACTGTACGATATATATATAACAAATTCGAAGTGCGTATCCAATGTATGTGTATGAAGATACACCAATATTTCAAAATTGTTTAAGGTTTTGTTCTTGAACTTTCGTTAGTAAAAGTGGAAAAATTGAAGAGTTTTGCTCTAACGCAGATTTTGCGAACACTTCATCATGCAGATCCATTTTTATCATTAATTATATTTACGAGCACTATCTGGTGTGGTATCAAATATTTATAGAGCAAATGATTCATTACAAAAAAGTTATTGTCAGAAAATAGCAGTCCGAATTTCCGATTTTCAAGAAAAAGTGGGAATCGATCTGTGAAAACATCAAATGAACTTTAACTTCATCAGATATCAGCACCGGATAACAGATATCGGAATATAACAAAGCTGAAATATATCAAATAAAAAAATACATCTTTTGTAATAAATATACAAACTACGATTGACAGTTTGCCTGCGGTTTTAATATATACAAGCCATAATATTACAGCTGTTATTATATATCATCCCGGAAAATTTGTCATCCAAAGAAATTTTGAACCTCTTTTTTCATCTCAGTTGGACTATATTAATTGAAAACTAATCATAAACAACATTTCCAGATGACGAAATTCCTTCTGTAACTCATATTCACTCACCGAAGCATTTACTTTATCCATACATCAGGTATTGTTATTTTAACGTTGCACCAACCCAGGAACATAAGTAAAATATATTGTATTCTTTCAATCAAAACTTTACTGAACGGTAAAACACACACTGAATATATCAATAATAATAAAATGAAAAGGGGAATATGTACAAATTGGGGCTATCATCTTCAGGGAAATCTTCCTGTTCTTCGACAGCTTGCTTTGGGACCATTGGTCTTCCTGGAGATGGACCACTGGGTTTCCTGGGGACCACTGGGTTTCCTAGGGGACCACTGGGCTCTTCGGCTGCTGTGAGGGGGGGAGACGTCTCTGGAGTTCAGCTGCACCACAACAACAAGACCGAATTAACGGCGGGGGGACCGGTGGGGCATCCAGACTCCTAGAGGTCTCCACGGGGACTGTTGAGAGATTCAGGTCTGGGTCAGCCTTTATATAGGCAGGTTGTTGAGGGGGAGTTGGTCTCTCCAGAGACCATGGGGGTTTGGCGAGATCGGCCGCAACGTTGAAGTGAAAAACGGACAGCGCAACTATTCAGAGAACTATTTGCAGCCAGCACCAATTTCCAATAATTACAGCCAAAGGAAAGAGAAATAAGTATTTCTCATTAGGAATAATTTCATTTAATGGAGAAAACTCAATTGCTGACACGAATAAAACTTTATTTACTCACTTGTAATCGAAAACTCTACGCCATTTTTGAAGTTCTGTTGTTGGTAGTGCTCCCCAGCCCTGCCCGTTTAGGCTTTTCAACAGGGAATATAATCACACTCGTTATTCACTAAAGCAAATGGTTTGGTTAATACACAGGGATTACAGAAATACGTTTCGTCATCTGGAAACCTTATTTAGTATTAGTTTTACTTTGATATCAACCGCACAGCAAACACGTGATAAAAACTTGCAAGTGCAACAACATACAATCTGATATCAACCTTTACCAAAGAATAGTCGGTTAGACAAACCGATAACCCACATTGAAGGGAAAGAAAAAATCCCCTCCGAACTTTATTTCATCTGGTTCCTCCATTTCAACGTCTAAAAATAGACAGAAACTGACTTTGTCTTTGATGGCCAGGAAGTTTTAGCAGCATAATCGGACTACTTTCTGACTTTTCGAGATAAAAAAATGTCGTAAATTTCCATTTGGCATCAGAAGTAACCCTTTCACTTTTCCATTGTTTTTGATGCGACTCTTTTTGCCAAGACTTTTGTTGGAAGAAGGGAAAAAACTGAAGACAACTTCGCAAGGCTCATAACACAGAAAGAATTGCACGACGAGTTTATTTTGTTTGTATTTAAATGTACGTAAGTCATAGAGGTCTAGAACTACGGTATTTGAAATTATTGGCGATCAAATTGACTTGTTTTCTGTCAGTCGACTAACAAGTCAAAATATAATTATAGTCATGTAATAATTTTGTGACCATATTTGAGTCAATGTATTGTGTCAAAATAATGAATAGGATTAACTTCACACAATAAATTGTTGCGTAACCTATCATTCCATTTTGTCAAATATTGTTTCCACCCAAGAAATTACAAATTGTACACTTCTATAATGCACTATAGATTGTAGAAAGTACCGAAGATATTCTAACAATTTAACCTTAATCATTAATAATTTGTTATTTACGATACACCTAATTTCTCTATAACAGCAGTATCAGTTACTTGAGAACAATACGCATCTACAGTTTCTAAATCAGTATGATATAATCAAATTATTGCAGAAATGGCAGAGCATTTACATGATTAAGTTATTATAACAGCATATTTCTGTTTAGTATCCCAAAGTCAGATTTTAAGTAAAACCTACTGCTACAAAATAATGATTTATTTCTTCTGGTATATACAGTACAGATATATAAGTATGATACAGGATGCCGTAAATCATCCGTAAAACACTTTATCATTGTTTCTTGGAATATGTTTCCTGGTTGGTATATAATACTGAAAGAAAATGGTTAGCGATACCACGGTTTCTTAGGATTTCTTTTATTTAATACATTTTCTTGCTTCAGTATCTCTGAGAAAACTTTATTTCATAAGTTTCCTGTTACTCTTTGTGCCCATAAATGGCAAATACTATCAGTATTTGAATCGGAGGAGTTTAATTTACTAGAATCAAAAATTGCGTCTTCGTATTTCTTAAAGTATTATTTCGAATGTACGTGGTAACTTTTGTAATTGTAACTATAGCATAATATTTTCGTTATTGATCTTTTAATAAAAGTTGCTATAAATTTTCATTAATACTGTTTCTTTTGTCCAGCAATCAAGAAGTAGTTTGTGATAAGCAGGAATGTATATAAGGCATGCAAACAAATAATGTACCGCACACCATTTTATTAAGTTATGCATGGCTTTAGAAAAATATACAAATGTTTGTTTATAACTTAAGATTAAAACCTTATAGATATTTTTAATTTTACTATTATATAGTCACTAACATAAATTTATTAGTTTAAATATTTAATTACAAAACAAATACGGAACTGGTAGCATTGTTTTCTTCAGATAATTAGAATCAACAGAAATTGTCAAGTCCTGTGAAACCAAATCTTTAAAAATGGTTTTACTATTTGAAAAACTGTACTGTATAATACTGAAACGCCGGCTGCTATCTAAGGTTAAACCAATCACTGAGTGATCTTATTTAGGCTCAGCCAATCACTGCTTATTATTTCAACTGCTTGTTTTTAGCAGTTAATTTCTGAAATAGCAAAAATGTTTTGAGAAATGTATTCACACAGTGTATTGTTACTGTATTGTAGCTTCCATTGATTTTCCCCGAACTAAAAAGAGGGAGAGGGAGGAAAATGCTACTTATGTACGGTTTTACTTTTGAATATTTTTTATTCCTCGGAGAAGTAGTATTTATTGAAACAGCATTTTATGTTGTGACATGAATTTTGACTATTTACTGTCAATTCAAACCTATCCGAAATGTATGCAAAATATCGGATAAGTTTACACTAGATAAGATAAATCCAAGTTCAGCTCCTCTTTTTTCCTTAGTTCCAGTGACTATGCGTTATTGTTTGCACATGGTTTGTCAGTGTGTTACACCTTCGAACGGGTGTGAATTGAACTTTTTAATCGTGTATAAAAGATACATTGTAGGCGGGCCTGATGTTTACTTTTGCCAATGAATGAGAAAAAAAAAATCAACTTTAAGTTGTCTTTGTTCAAATAAGTGATAAAAAATATTAATAATGTTGCTTGGTTGTGTGGAGGCTTCATTTGAATGATGATAATCTTCAAGGGGTTTCACCTGCGTGTTGATTTTTCTGTTGCTGACTGCAGTTTCGGAATGACTATGGCCTTCCATCTCCAGAGCACACATTCAATTTCTCTGAAGATGGAAGACCAACCCCTTGAAAATTATCATCATTCAGAAAATATTACTTACTAAAAACGTTTTTTAACATTATCAAAACCTATATAAACCAAACTTACAATCTAAAAACCCACAACATATGAAAACCACCATTATTTCCGACCTAGAACTCCCCATTTCTTTACTCCCATACTTCCGCCCCTACCTTAAACTGCTACAGTGGAAAGTATGAAAGCGGACGGTTGCACAGAAGTTCCAGGAGCTATTTTGCAGACGTTGAACCTTTCCACATTATATGATGGTCAGATATATAAACTAAAAGTTAAGATTGTGATGATGGCCGACGGGAAGCCGAGACACACACAGAGAGAGGGGGGGACAAGGTACATCATGTTACATAGAGAGGAAAGGATTTACAGGGATTTAGGAGACAAATATTTTTCAAAGATGTGTTCTCGTTGGGTTGGGTTCGTAGAGAGATGAGTTGTATTGGTTCTGAAGGGTAGAGATGAATAGGTTCGTTGTTTTGTGGGAACTTAGATTAGGAAAATTGTATTGTTTTGATCTTTTCGGGTTGGTTTATGTTCTTACAATATGCAATTGATATAGTCTAAAACATGGGTGTGGACAGACAAATACGCAAGGAGGGGAGCAAGAAGGTATCTGAGTACGAAGTCCAAGACCATTATGCCCCGAACGCAGCGATGGCGATTTTTTTTTTCGTTTTTAATGACAAAGGATGGTTTTCAAAGGTTTTTTTTAACCAAACATTTGAATTTTTTATATTTCTTCTTGTGGACTATGTGTAGTGGCATAATAGTTTCTACTTTTTTTTACCGATATCGTAGCCTAGATGTATTTTGTTAGGGCAAGCACCCAAGACCCAACGATGAACGTCAAGTCTTTAAGAACTTTTGGACATTTTGCGTCGTTAATACTAATATAATTAAGCACATTTTTTTCACAATCCAACGAAGGTAACGACACTTCAATTCAATCGAAACTTATTAGTAAAATAAAATTAAAAGTGGACAAATTAAGTATACTTGTGCTGCGAGATTCATGTCTTTAGTTTACATCGCCTAGTTTCTTTCAAATGTTGCAAAAAAATATCTGGAGTTTACCATGCACAATTGCACATCATCTCAAATTATGGAATTTAAAGCACAACCAATAATGAATAAGCTTTCCAGGCGACGAAATTTGTTTCTGTAGCCCCGATACACTAAACAAATTATTTGCCTTACTGAATTTAGAATATGTGATTATTTTCCATGCTGAATAGCCCAAACGGATGGAGCCAGGCGACAATATACCACCAAGAATATTTTGAGGGTCGGAAGATCTTTCTGTTACAACTAAGTAAATGAAGTTTTTATTCACGTCAGTATAGTTGAGTTTTTTTATTTGTTTATTTATTTAAATAAATTGTTCCCGACGTACTTAGTTTTTGTTTCCTTCGGGTGCGATTACTGAAAAATAGGGGACCTTCATAATAATAGTTCCCTGAATGACCGCACTGTCCGATTTTCACTTCAACGTTAAAATAACAACACCTGATGTAGAGATGAAATAACTGGTTTGGTGAGTGAATACGAGTTACAGAATCAATTTCGTCAACTGAAAACGTTATTTATGATTAGTTTTCCTTTTAAAGGATAAAAAGGAACTTTCCCCTTTTTCAAAAACCTCAAAGTTTGAAAATCTAATATAGATTATGTAGATTCAAGTAGTACCGTATGTCGTTATTCCTGATTTATAATATTTTTTCATTAAACCTAAATCAAAAGATTAGCGTACTTTAGTACGTAATCTTTGAAAATATCCGGTAGTTTCGACGCCAAAAAATTCTTTTGGCACTTACTTTATCTGTAATGAATATCGAACTGGTGAAAATCATTTCAGAAGTATAATCACATATACGTGCTACATAATTTCCTATTTAACAGTGTATGGTATCGTACATGCAGTTATTCAGAAATATATTGCGCTTCGAACGAGTGGAAATAATAAAGAAAATCCTATACTCCGAAACAAGAATGTGTTGGAAGCGAACAGAGTATTGGCGGATACTTTGTGATGTTTCGAAAAGTAGCAATTGATGATGTTCAGTCAATAGATGTAAACTATTCTCCTTTACGTAACCGCCTGTTCATCTACTATACGGTGTGTCAACGCCTTTTTTATGTAAGCAGGAGACTGAGTAAATTGAAACATCGCATTTGAAGCTATCAACAAACTCGATATGTAGCGAAAATAAAAAGGCTATGATATGACACCGTGGTTGTTACAGCGCTGAATTCTAATCATTTACGGCCTTACGGGTAATACTTGCAGAAAATATCATTCCCGGAAACATTATTTATTTTGAGAGCTCATGCAAACAGTATACGATATTATTCATTAGTATTTACAGTGGGATTTCAAGAAGAAGGAAAAGATAATTTCATATTAATATTGTAATGGATAAGTACAACAGCTGCTCAAAACGTAACCCAAATTTGTTTTCAATAGTTCTTAGATTAAATTTTTAAATATTGAAGTCTGTAACGCACAAACATGTTAACCAAGTTTACACACAGGCATCGTTGCAATAATATATTAAAAAACCGTTGGCGGATATCGAACCCGGCCCTTCCCTATTGCGCGCTGGCTGCTTTAACCTATCCAGTATCCAGCTATACAGTGGAATTATATTACTACATCCCAATGGCATCGATTCTCGGCAGTGGATCATTTTCTAACTTGTCTGTGTCTTTAATTGTACATTTAATTGATTAATTCAAGGATGCTTTCATTAACTCAAAGCTAATTCAAGGATGCAAAATTTTTATATAAGTTTGCGAGGTGCCGCGTTCTCCATTACCACGAAACTTAAATGTTGTGTATCGATCAAAATGAGCGTAGTGTACTGAAGCTGAAGTATGCTTCCTCTCCAGAATTGTCCTATACACGTCCAATGAAATAGGTTGACATTCATTTAGGTCAAAATCCCGTTTGGTTTGTCATTAGTACGATTAAGATCAAAGCTACAGTGAAGAGCCTAATGAACATAATTGGCTCAACATGAAGAGCAAACTTCTAATTAGACGTTTCTAATTAGGAACTGCATAAGTTCAACTTTAACAACATTACCGCATCAAATGAAGAGGTATAACTACAGTGATTTTAGACTTATGTACAGCGAATCAGTTTATATGGATGGGATATTTTGAATATACTGTACGAGGATTTTGCTGCTGTTATTTTGAGATGTTGTAATTGCTTTGTTAAATCAGGGTTACAAAATGAATAACTGCTGTGGTTAATGAAATTTATCAATTGAAGATTTTGTAGTGTTTATTGAAGTTCGTATAATTATGATACTGATTGCCGTGTTAATTATATTGTTATTATTTACAATGAGAATTTCAAAGTCAAATCAACCGAATTTCTGTAGTGGACTCTTGGGAATAAGTCCTCGCTGATTACTTTCAGTGCCAAAATCTATAACAGTATCTTCCCGTTCGAGGGGGTGCTCAGTTATTAAGTCAGGTGTACACTTTGGAACTAAGTCACAATTAAGTCATTAAAATTTGCATTGATCCGTATAGGAAGTCAATTAAGTCACAAGTTAAAATATCCGTTTAGGTGTAAAACCTTGGAAGAGAGTGAGCACCCCCTCGTTCCTGTTTGTAATGAGGGTCAAATATTGGCGTCATGAGAAGAAAGAAGCTTTCTGACTACCTTCTACAGGTTTCGAATTGTTGATCTTTAACTTTTCAAAACGACATCGTACCGTGATTTATGAATAAGACCATTTGCTGTTATTACCATTGATATTATGCGAACTGAATCCAAATGCCACATTTCTTTTATTTCATCAGTTAGATTTGGCTATTTTGTTTTGGAAAGTCTGGTCAAATTATGGTCAGATGGGTGATATCTATTGGAAACCCAATCTTGTCTATCGAATGGTTTATTTGCTAAAATTGTGCAAGCGGTTATTACAGGTCGATCCCATAGCAGCTTTGCTCTGACATTATCCAGAAGTACAGGGATCGGCTGGTATTTATAATATGGCGTTGTGTCTTCTTAGTCAATTTTGACGTGTTTTTTTTTTTTTTTTAAATACGACATGTATTGGTGAATAGTCTTCAATCTAGTAATTTTTTTTCTCACGAAAAGTATATTAGAATTAAAGATCACTTTCTTCAAAAACACTAATTGGAATTATAATTGCACTGTTTACTTCTTTTCCAGTAACGTTGGCTACAACCTCTTCCCAGTTCTCCCCTCCCGTGGTCTGGAGAACGTCAACTTCCTTAAAACACTCAACAACCCGAACCTACGAGAATTCCCCGGTCCGGAGCACTTCCCCAGCGTCAAGAAACTCGTCCTCTCGTACGCTTATCATTGTTGTCCTTTTCTGAGTGCGTCATCAGAGAGTCACGTGACTATGAATGGTGGTGACGTAGGAGAAGAGAAGTTGGAGGTTGTTCATCCTCAAGATGGATTTAAGGAATCGGTGTTTTTTCCAACTGATGAGTTGGATTTGAGTCTTTGGAATATGAATGTCACGGATTTCTGGCCGGAATTTCGTAAGTGGGCTGGAATTAAAGTGGGTTCGGTTATAAATGTTCTTTATAGGAATTAAAGAAATTTATCCAGTGAAATTTAACTGTAAAAGCTAATCCCCATATGTGCAAATTTCAATGCATACCTCCAGCGCTGTTGCCAAGTTTCGGATTTGAGCGTGTCTTCGTTATAGTGGATAGATGGCCACGCCGTCCGGTATTTCACGAAACAGGCATATTGGCTATTGCATTGACATCTTTGCAGATGACCTTTTGCAACATATAGGGATTGGGTTTAAGGATAAACTAATTACTGAATATGACGTTGATTTTTCTTTCTTTTTGAAAAACATGTTTTCAGTACAGAGAAATGTTTTACACTTCTATTCTTCTTGATATCCAGTAATTTATAAATTAGAAATATTTTATTTTTTACTGTATTGAAGAATATTAAGAAATTGAGCTGAAAGTTATCATTTGTGAAGACCCCTAATTTTTATGAAAAGAATATTTTTATTCGATGTATCTCAGTCGACGACACACACTTCCTGATTGCTTTATATCTCTAAAAAATCTTGTTCTTTTGTATAGTACGGACTGCATTGTCAAATTGTTTATTATCTCACATTAAGCAAAGAACAAAAATTGTTATACCCGGTTGCTCTAACAAAAAATAAAAAGTAAAACTGAGAATAATTTTATCTACAGATCAGAATTATTTTATGTAAACAAACGGGGATAAAATCGTAACTCAAATATAATCCAAGTTAATTAATCCAAATTAATTAACAACCTGGCATTAGTGTATAGCTTTCTATGAAGTGTACCAACATTACTGTAAGTCAGTATATACATGCTCACTAGAATATAAATATCACTCTTTTATTTACAATAAACGTTGAAGATATTAATTCGAAAACACGATTTATTACGATGTTGGGTACACTTGTCAATTATTGCGAGATTTGTGACTACCTAAAATTATTTTACTGTGTATAAAATCTGCATGACTTAAAAACATTATTTTTTTATATATATTCAACACAA
>JAQFYR010000173.1:0-15224 GCA_034694985.1 Campodea silvestrii
CAACCCCACGAGAAATTCTCGTCATATTTGTTTGAAAAGTTGGTCTTAATTACTAATTATAATAAGGCTATGAATGAGGGCGATATTTTAAAATACATAAAGCAAGGAATGTCTGCGCACTTAAAAGCACAGTTAATGCCTTTCACTATTGACACTTTAGCTGATTTAAAAGACTATGCATTACGTTTTGAAAAGGCTGATAAATTAAATGCAGTAAATACAGAAGCTAGTCCAAATTATACTGAAGTATTGAATAAGTTAGATAAATTATTGGGTCAAAATATGGGAAACAATTCAACTCCCACAATGCCTATAACACCCCAAACCCCGCAACAAACTCCTTATTATGCACCTAGGGCAGCTTTTACGCCGCAAAATAGATTTAATAGTCCAAGAGTATTCTTTAATCAAAATAATAACCAGAATTTTCCTATTTCACCTAATTATAAAGGAACCAGGCCACAGACGCCTTGGCAACCACGTTATACAGGGGCACCTCCTTACAGAGCACCCCCAGGTCGTAGGTCATCAGTTTATTATAATCAGGAAACGCCAAATAGGGTCGGAACCCCGGGTTTTCAGGGTCAATGCTTCGTATGCAGCCGATATGGGCACAGAGCTTTAGATTGTTATAGTAATCCTGAGGGAAATAATTTTCGAAATAGATTACAGTTAAATAAAATAGTTGAAACTCCAGTTGCAAATGCCCAACCTAACGCCAGTCCAAAAAATTAATTTTGGCGGCCAGATGTGAATCTTATAATTTTGAAACAAATGCAAATAAAACTAAAAATAAAACTGAAAAGAAAATTAATTTAATGACACCTAAAATTGGCTTATATGGCACTTTAGCAGTAAAAGCTAGTTTTAATAATAGTGCTGAAGTACGCGTCTTTCTTGATACATGCTCCGCTGCTTCTATAATTAGTGAATCTTTTGTTGAAAACTATAAAATTCCAATAAATACAGAAAATTATAATATTTACGTGACGGCCGCGATATCAGCAGAAAAACAAAAATGTAGCAAGGTAGCTAATTTAACAGTAAAGATGGGAAAGTTTACGGCAGATTATCCGTTCATAGTTATGAAACTTTTTGGTCCGGTGACCTCTATATTGGGCTATGACTTTGTAAAATCGTTCTGTAGCAATATTAATTTTCAAACGATGACTTTGGACTTTAAAAACAACACTCGTGTTCCTCTGTGGGAAATTAATAACAAAGAACAGAAGAATCGACGATATTGTAAGAGCAGTAACAGTGCACTAAGTTTACGGAGCGCCTACAATAAACGTCATGTTTTTTCTAGTTCTCACAGCAGTAAAACACCAAATTCAAAGGAATCATATTGCTACAATAATAATGCAAATCATGTTTCCATAAATTATCCACAGTTTGGAGATCAAAGATATAATGGGTACATTTACAATAATCGATATTTTGCAAACCACTATAGACCAAAATTTTTGCCTCTATGGAACTTAAGAAATACGGTATCAGTTATGTATCATAATTATGAAAACTTTGAAAAGAAATACTTGAAAAATAAATGGTTAAACACCACTGTGGAAGAAAGAAACTACATATGGAAATATCCTGTATATACAATTCGTAATTTCATAATTCCCGCCGGAAAATACGCCGTTATAACTGTATTAGGAATCCCATATCATAAAAATATTGCTGTTTATAATAAAAATCAGAATAGAAATAAATTTATGAAAGTACATATACATTCCCTGGATACTGAAACCGGAAAGCTTTTACTCAGAATTGAAAATAGAGGTGACGTCACTCTGCAGTTCGGAGATAGGAGCTACCTGGCAACAGTGGTCCAGCGGGAACGTCAATTATTTCAAAACGGTAACAGAAGGACAAGCAAGGATGCGGACGCGTATTCGGAACAACCAGAGCTTGTACATACTGATAATAAAAAGATTAAGAATAAAACACGTGTTGAGAAAAATAATGATGCATCTAATAAACGCTTTAATAGAAAGAAATCTCGAGATAAAAATAAAAATAGTAATAATAAAGAAGTTGAGTTAGAGAACTCTGAAATGCATGCATGCAGAAATAAAAATAAAAATAATTTTAAAAGAAATAATGTAAGGGAAAACCTTGAAAATAATAATAATAATAACTGTAATGAAATACAGGGAAAACCTATTGAAACAATTGTTTCAAATAAAAATTATCGTGGAGATAATAATAATAAAATAAGAGTACATAGGCGAAGTAAAGATACACAGAAATCCAAGAACGCCCATGTAACAAAAACGGTAGTAAATAAAGCTAGCAAAATAAATGTATATTATGTTGTGCCTAAAGAAATTTTAACTCATGAAGAGTTTGTAAATAGATATTTTGATGAAAGCGCTTTAAATATAAACCCCGAACTTGCACTTAGCGAAAAGAATGAACTTTTGTCTGTAATAAAAGATTATTGTGAGCAATTTTCGTGGAATTCAGAACAAATAGGTAATTATTCAGGCGAATTGCAGTCTATTGAATTAGAGGATAAAGATTTTGTTGTTTATCGTCCCCCTTATAGAGTTTCTTTTTCTGAAAAACCAAAGATGGAGGAAGAGATAAATCGCATGTTACGGCTAGGATTAATTGAGCACGCTCAGTCCAAGTTTTCCTCACCTGTCGTACCTGTAATTAAGCCAAATGGTGACCTCAGACTGACCTTCGACTACAGGCTACTTAACGGTGCCCTTAAAAAGAACAGATTCCCAATTCCACACTTCGATTCTGTATTTAACTATTTGAATGGCGCACGTTATTTTATGGTCTGTGATCTGAATTCTGGATTTTCGCAGATAGGTATCACACCTGAGAGTCAACCTTTGACCGGATTCACCTGTTTTCTAGGAAATTTTGTCCATACAAAAATCCCAATGGGAACTTCTTGCAGTCCTTCAATATTTCAGTCCGTACTCAGTAAGGTGTTGTTAGGTCTCGTACCAAAGGTCGCTTTAATTTACCTCGACGATATTATTTTGGCCGACGCAACTTTTGAAGGTCTTATTGACAAGTTTAAACAGGTTTTAGAACGTCTTAAAGTAGCCAACCTTACACTCAGCGTTAAAAAGTGTTCATTCGCCCAATTTGAAACCAAAGTTTTAGGATTTGTAGTTAACAGAGAAGGATGCAAACCAAACCCCGAAAAATTGATTGCAATTTCTGATTTTCCCACTCCTAAAAAAGTTCGTGACACAAGAAGTTTTCTCGGTCTTACCGGATTTTTTCGAAAATTCATTCCTGATTATTCAAAAATAGCAGTTCCACTCACAAACTTGCTTAGAAAAGATGTAAAGTTCGCATGGGGCGAAGCAGAACAGAAGGCTTTCGAGACTCTGAAAAATGCTCTAATTACAGCTCCTGTGCTGAGGCATTATGATGGGTCAGGAGAAAGTACTTTTGAGATTTCTACAGATGCCAGCCTTTTGGGTTTGGGCTGTATTTTTTCTCAGAGAAAACCTGGTGAAAAACAAGCTCATCCAGTGGCGTACGCATCGCGTAAGCTATCAAAAACGGAGCGTCACTACCCGGTCGTCGAACTGGAAATGCTTAGTATTGTGACAGCTTTACAGAAATTTCGGTGTTACGTTTTTGGGCAAACCATATCACTTTTCAGTGACAATCACGCGCTTTGTTATCTAAGAAATATTAAAAATGGAAGTAATAGGTTGATTAGGTGGTCGATTTTTGTAGGAAGCTTTGACATCACTGTCTACCACATTAGTGGAAAATTACATCAGAGTTGTGATAGTCTTTCAAGGTACCCAGTAATGAGCGAAGATAATGTAGAAGTCTTAAATATTACTACAAATATTATGCATTTAGAAGATATTCAAAATTTCCAACAGAGAGACCCTGAACTACTTTCAATCTTAAACATTTTAAAATCTGATGATGAATCCTTAAGAAAATTCAAGTTGCAAAAACGATATGTAATAATTAAAGAAATTTTGTATAGAAAAGTATATATGAATCCAGGAAATCTTAAACCAGTTTTGTGTATTCCTAAAGATATGGTCAGCGATCTCCTCTATAGGTTACATAACGAAAATGGACATTTCGGGATTACAAAAACTTATAACCTCTTAAAGGAACGTTTTTACTTTGATAACATGAGAAGGGAAGTCACTGAATATTGTAAAACATGTGATACATGCATGCGAATTAAAAATCCTACCAGAAATAGCCAAGGCCTGATGAGATCAGGGTATTTAAATATGAAAGAAATCTTTAATAATGTCCTGATTGACTTTGTTGGTCCGATGCCAAATTCCCATCAAAATAAATATATTTTAACTTGCCGAGAACCTTTATCCAAATTTATAATTTTACAAGCAACTAGGTCTTGCACAGCAAAAGTTGTAGCGAAATTTCTCATAACCAAAGTGTTTGCAGTCTACGGATTCGTGGCTTCAATTCAGTCCGATAAGGGATCTCACTTCTTGAATAATGTCATTTATGAGTTAACTAAGGCACTAAATATTAGGCATTCCATCAGCACTTCGTATCAGCCACGAGCACAAGGGATGTTAGAAAATTTTCACCGTAGTCTTGGGCAAATGTTAAGGGCTTATGTAGAAAAAAATCCTTCAAATTGGTCCATAAATATTGAATTGCTAGCATTTTATTATAATTCTACTGTTAATGAAAGCACAAACTTTTCTCCACACTATTTGTTACACGGCTATTCACCTCGCTTACCTGTCGATATCGAACTCCAAACGGATTTCCCAACCGATCAATATGTTCGAACTTCAATGGCTTTGTTGCAGTTGTGTAGGGAATTTGCTACAGAAAATTTCCAGTCCGCACATTTGAAACAAAAGAAGTATTTCGACAAGGGAAGAGTTGAAGCTCACTACGAAATAAATCAAAAGGTGCTGGTTTATAGTCCTTTCACTCCAAGACATAAATGCAGAAAATTAGTATCCAAATGGAAGGGTCCGTATAGGATATATGCACAAGTGTCTCCAGTGGTGTATCAGGTAGTAAAACAGCGTAAAGCAAATGGAGAAATCATTAAAGAATCATATCATGTTGAGAAAATACGTCCGTATTTTGAGAGTGAAAATGTTAAAGAAATAAATAAGAGAGAAATTGTGAATGAAAGTAGTATAAGTAAATCACTGACAGATAAAGACTCTGATCAGGATGCTTCAACCGTTGTCAATCATGGTAGTTCGGATCATGAATAAATATCCGCGCACATGAAAATAAGCTAGTCTACCAACCCCTTTGAAAGAAGAAACGAAATAGAGCACACTGAAAACTATATAGAAGAAAACTACCACTACAAGAAACTACAGACCGGAAATAAAACGGCTAAGTATTGTATCAACAAAATCTGAATTAAGATAGCTGCTGAAAGTTCAGAGAGAAAAAAAAGGGAGTAAAAACCTGATTGATAATTTATATAAAAAAAAATACTGAAAGAACATTTGAAGAAAAAATAAATACAACAGCAATTATCTTAGTCAGAACAATTTAATAAGTTTTCTATTTACAGGATCATGACTACAATCATGTGCAAATTCGCAATAACATGTCTAAAATTATATTTTGTCAAAACAATAAACTCCAAAACCTAAATTTAAATTTTTGCCTTGAAAAATCAGTAATTTTAAGAAAGTTATGAAGTAAGTATAATGTGTAAAAACAGTGATTGAGTTTAATTTTTACTCAGATATCTATGATAACGTAGTAAACAAAGTAAGACTTGAAATAATTTAATAGTGATGATGATATTGCGAAACGTATATGTTGGGTTTGTTTATAAATATCATATATTAATCCAAACGCCAACTCATATATTTTATAGGGTGTATTATGGTGGTGATGTGTTTGAGTGATGTACATTCACACATGCAGCCGTAACTTCACTTCACACAGCCTAAATGGTGCTACAGCATCAAGCGAAATTTAGACACCCACATTCGTTATGAAAGATTGGTCATTCAACTACAACCCTTCACCAGAAGAGAAGCTAGAACATAATAACACCGTTGATATCGTTGTGCGAGAGCAACATGACCAGGAAACGTTATCAAAAGGTGATGTTGTCGTTCCAACTCCTTATAACTAAAATTTTCTCCACAGAACTCCGTTTAAACAAACAAAAAAAAATGGATAAATAATAAAAGTTGCTAAGAAAATAACTTTAAAGTCTTACATTAAAAATATGAGTAGAAGGTGTAAAAATAAATAAATGATCACAGTAAATTTAACTATTCCAGTCATGAGAAGTTAAACTTATTAAACCTTAATTTTTATGCTGTTCTCACAGAAATGTGAAGTAAAGTAACTAAAAATAAATTTTTGGTAGCTATTAAAATGAAAGTTTCTTGGAAAGCATGAAAAGAGAAAGGGGCTAATCACTTCTAAAACTCGAAAAATAGTAAAACAAGAATTTGCAACTCTAGATTCCTGTTTTATATGCTAAAGTTCGCTAACTGATATTAATATTTACACAAGTAAAATCAGTACCTCAACGAACATAAGCACATTAGTAGAGTTAAATATAATAACGGGTTGAAATAAAATAAACTACTTAAAAGAAAGAGATAATGATTAGAAATAATAAATTTAAAGTAATGATATATAAAAGATGAGTATAATTAAAGAAAAGAAAGAGAAAACGAGTACTGCAGTCGTATGCTTATAAACCGCTATGACCTTCAGTCATAAATATTTTAAATGGTAATTTTACTGAGCTGATTTTGAAATTTTTCTTGTGAAATCATGTTTGTCAAAAGCATGAAGCTTAGCCGAGTTGCATATGTACGCATAGCATTGCTAAAAGATGTCCTAACACTTTGAATACATATGGAACGGCTATCATACAAAAGAAAAAAAAAAGGAAAAGATAAAGACTGTATTAGTATAAGTTCTAATGCTGGAACTGTTTTTCAGCAAAAATGGATGTAAAATGTGTTCAAGAGACTATATACGTGAATGCTTCCCCGATCAGCCGAATAGCGCGCCAACAACACAGCGAGATTTTCGCAGGACCTTGGTGATTGTTGTGCCATGTGGACTATTCAAGGACTGACACAAATGGGAAGATAGCCAATGACGTAATTATAAAGGAAGATAAATTTTTCATTGTATTAAGAGTACTTGAATTTGTAACAGTATTTCCAACACGTTTCATAACAGTTTGATTTAAGTTTTAGTTGATTTGATTTTGCTTTTGATCTCTTATATTGGAGAGTTACTCAGTAGTTTGTTAGGGAAAAATCATATGCCTCTAGTGTATAGCAAATATTAGAATTTATTTTCGGAATGTTTACTTGAGAAATATATTGTTTAAATCAGATAGTTATTTAAAATCAGTACAGGTTGTTAAATCATTTGTTCGTAAAGCAAACAAAGATTTTTGTCGCCAGGAAAATGCGACGAACGCCATTTTGCCATTCGTCTTTGACCTGTACAGATTTTAATTATTGATTTATATTAGACAGTAGTATCATTAAAGCACGGTTCATGCTACTATACAGGAAACCGCATTACGTTTCAAGACACGTAGCAGTGCTCCTTTAAAATGATTTTTATCCTTCATAAAGATGTGTAACAAGATTGTTTTTAATTTCACGAAATGTGTATTTGTTTTCTAATAAAAACATTGACAAATATTCGTTCGAGATAAACATGTACAGTGTAGAGACCTCGTAGAAACTTGGCAGATTTTGTGTATACAGTTTTCAAAGCAACGCATTTGCATTGTGCAAGAGGTCTGCTCCATTCCAAGATGGGACATTTTCTATAATGGGACGTATAGGGAAACGGAACGCTACTTAAGCATAGAGGGACACTACACGGGATGGCAGTGTGTGGTAGGATACTGATGTCTCTCGTACGAAACATTGTTCGTAAGAACTCGTGAAACTCGTCTTTAAAAATAGTACATTCAATTCTGATCTTCGTCTGAGACAGTCGCAAGTTTAGTACGGAAATGGAAATGATTTCCAATAATAACTGATAACAGATATTACTCCGTTGAACTGTGATCCAGTGAATACCGAAAATGTGTGTGAAACCTTGTGCAGTACTGTGATTGACAGGTATAAATGATGTGTACTTGAATTTATTATAATATAGGAAATATGAAAGATATTTTGTAATTTAGGAGGCATATGGTTGATTATATGGATATTTGGTTATATAGCTGTAATACAACAATGATTTTTATAAGTAATTTTAAATACTGAACGTGGTGGAATACTGAAAACGATTATTTACTTAAAGTCTCACTGTGGTAGCTAATTTATTAATAGTTGAGATAGACGACTGAAATTAATGTTTCATTATTGAGTAAGTCACCTTTTTTTTTAAAATATCCACAGTCGAAATGTTCATTATGTGTATTAAGAAATAAATCAATTTTGTTCTTTGGAAATTTTCTACAATTATGAGTTCTCTTTAAAAACTTGTGTAACCACCACACTTCAAATAATAAAAATACCAATCATATTCCTGTGGAAAGATTTTCAGAATGCTGTTTTTAAAAGGAATTATCCCTCAATTATTATGATTACAGATAAATAATAATGTACTGAATAAAAGGGACAAATTTGCAGTCTACTTGAGATTTTTATCCGCAAAACTACCGGATCGCCCTTACAAATCGACGAGCTAGTTGGTGGTTGAAAGTTCATTTATTTGGATTTTCAATCTTGACCGCGTGAAACCGGATATCGGGAGTAACTAGGCCATAGCGCAGCAGCGTTGCCAGATTCGCTAATCAAAATTATGGGCGTTGTTTTTCGTAAGTTTTGGGTTGCATTTTTTCATCTGGAATCCTAAATTCCTATATAACTACATTTGATGCGCGTTTACTTCGTATGCAACGACCAAATTCATAGTTTTTAGCATACTATTAACTGCAAGTTATCTCAAAGGTGAATAAAAAAATTATAACTCATCAATAGGTCAATAGCAAAGGTACTTTTGAAGGCATTTATCTGATTTGAATACCGTACCGCATTACATAAATAAACAAACGTTTTCGAGACTCATTATTTCTTTTCAGCAGAAAAATACCGTTTACAATAGTTTTATGTAAAATAAATCCGATGGAGATTATGAGAAAATTACAATATATTGTAGAGGTTATCTCGGGGATGAAATTTTCTTTTTGATTGCTTAAAATTACATGAAAATGGAAATCTGGAATTTTTCTTAATAGTTAAGTTTCTTTCTAACTGATAAAAAGTTTGACAAGTAGATTTATCCAAGCAATCGCCAATCATTGAATATTATTAGTTTATTGAAACCGACTGGTATCAGTCAATATTGCCAGATTACGTGTATGCAAATGTCGTTACAACCAAAAAATGCAAAAATAATAACAAAAGTTGAAGCAGTTTGCAACAAAAAAAAAAAAAAACTTCAACAGCAACGTACCATCAAGCAAAAGTATAATGCAATTCTTTGAAAATTATAAATTAGATTAAAAAGATTTTGTATGGAAGGAAATAAAACACATACAATGAGATAACTAAATATTTCTCAAAATGTTTTTTAAAAAACTATCTTGGGAATTTTGTTCGCTTTGCTGAGCATCACCATCTAATTCAATGGAGGCTGTAGTACAAAGTTGCTAGGATTATATTAAACTACTATTTGTAGTTTTTGATATCGCAAAGGGTTTAATACAGTATAATTACAAAAAGGTTACAAACGTGTAGCTGGAAGTAAAATCATGGAACAATTGTAAATACGTAACCGGAACAAAGCGAGGGTGATGGTTTTTTTCAATATTTTGAATGAAAAGTATAATTTTATTTTTCGTTTGATATCGATTTTCCAGGCCTTACACACATATTTATTTGTTGAAATCTCTAGAATATTTTAGTTCTCCTAAAATTATAGTGTTTCCCACATTATGGGACACTAATTAGGGGCGATGAGTATGAAATTATAGTTTTCCTCCACAAGTAGGCCACTCCACAAAAATGAAATTGTAGTGTTCCTCCACAGAGTATCTGGTAAAGCTGCCGCGCAATGAGATTGATTGAATATTAATAATAACATGATCGCATGTTTACTAATTGCATCTTTATTTATATATCCGATATATTATAACCTAACCGGACATTCTTGGTATAACAAAATTCGCTGGGCGAGATGAGAAAACTCTGGTTCATATCTCGTGCCACTAACTTCCCTCGCTCTTTGTGTTGGGTGCTTACGGCAAAGAAAATTATTGCTATCCAGGAAGCACTTCTCGATTTAGTCTGAAGCGTGCAGGGCACTATACACTGCGGAGAAAGTAGATTTTCCATTTCCTTAATTCGTATTAAATTCAACACCATATAAAAGCAAATACATGTTTCATCAATCTAAAGAATACAAGTTATACAACGATTTGATTACAAACATTTACAAACAAATATAATGAAATAAGTAGTTGATAACCTGGTGACAAAAATTAGCATCGACAAATTTCATGTAATTCTTCACATTTTCTGTGCTGTTGCACTAACGATGGAGTGTTCCGCAAGCATACTTTTTCAAGTGATTAGATTCTGTAGACCAGTGCTGATTTTACGGTTACGGGTCTCAGGATGCAGTAGTTTTAGAGGGCCTCTTTAAAATCGTTTTCACTTCCAATTAATATTTTATCAATATTTTTATTAAAAAAAAAAGCTTCCCTTTTTAATCTTCATAAGAAATACAGTAAACATTTAGTGTATTCGATGTTCCTCAAATTTTGCAGAAATTACAATAATTTTACTGTTATTGAAAATCTCTTTTCCGTTTTCAAAAATATGAACTATTGCATAGTTACAGTGTGTTGAATATTGACGCTAAAGCTGTTTGCAACGTATACCTGAAATTTCCGCCCCTTATAACCATGGCATATTTTTGAAAACGGAAAGGAAATTTGAAATAAGTATCAAATTCTTGTAAGTTCAGCAAAATTTGAGCAAAATCGGACATATCGAAATTGTGCTTGTATTTCTTATAGGCATTAATATAGGGAAATTGGAACTTTGAAGAATGATTTCTTGCTTAAAGATTTTTTTGCAGATGAACGGCATATTATGAGGTGTTGGTCAAGGAGGTAGGCCCTACAATTTCTGACTACTGAAAAAAAAAATATATATATATATTCGTACTAAACACCCTCGTAAGTATAATGTGAATAATAAATTGAAGTCAAATATAAAATATAACAAATGCGACCAGTACGACGATGTGTAATATCATGAAACGTAAACAATCATTATTTTCTACTGAAATCACATTACAGTTTTGTAAATTTCTACGAACAAATAAGTTGCTTCTTATAAAAATAAATTTAATTATAATTTGTATATACTGTTTATATATATTAGGTATTTGAACTCTTTAAGTATAATATCACAGTACTTTTAATACCTTTATTTGAAGCGGTCGCGACCCGCCTAGAACTTGTTAGCACTTCCACTTACGGGATATTTACAAACTGGAGTGTTGTGAACGTGGATGCTGATGTGTCTCTTCCGCACTCCTCTTTCTATGTCAGCCTATCAATACCAAACACGTGGTTCACAAGAAACTTCATTGAAGCCATGGAAATCAACAAAAGCAAACATTCTATTAACAGCAGTAATGGCTTCGAAGTCTCAAAATTATGGATGGAATGATTAAGTGATACACGTACTCAAAACACTGAACGTCAAACAACAGCGTCAGGTTATCACTCAAAAAAGCCACTTCATCCCGACCCACCGCCACATCACCAGGCCATCACAGAACTTATCGAATTGTACCAGATTTTTTGAAAAAACAAAAAAAAAAAAAAATGTACCAGATTAGAGAAAAGTGTACAAGATACCATTGTCGTCGATTTTTCACCAATTCCAAGGTCAAAGAAGAAGAATACTGCAAGTTTTCCTTTTCTTAAAGTAATTTTGCAATAAATTACAGTAATATAAAGTATTTCCAAGATTTATTCTGTGAAATCACATAACGTTAAATAAAATTACGAAAGTGTGTTGCTAAATATGAAGTATTTTTTTCATTCTCTGCCGATTTTACTTATATATTTAACCAAAATAAGTCAATTTTGGAAATGTGCCAGACTGTACCAGTATTTTAAAATTGTGCCACTTAACCACAAAGGGATGCCAGCACTGCCAGGTGGCAAGTAATTGTGCCAGATCTGGTACAATTGTCGAATTGTGCCACCTGGAACAACACTGTTCCAACCACTGACACGTCAGCTAATCAGCGAACGCCACGCTCAAGGGACACGCCCACACTTGCAAGAAGAGTTGAAAGGGACCAAAATCAAGCAGCTCTCAACTATTGCACTGATGATGGAAAAGTCTAAAAATGGAAAACTCTAAAATTTCACTTATGATGGAAAAGAGAATAAATACATTCATTAAAGCTGAGTAGTTTCCACCGAAAAGAGTAAAGAAGGTTCTGCTTCGATTCACTCACGTATTTAAATAATTGCTTCTTCTTTTCTTCCACTCCATGCCTTCCACTCTTTGCATTAATTAGAAATACTCAACAATTGCAAAAAAATGTTGTTAATTATACTGTTACTTGTAACTACTTGATGTGACCTGCAGTTTCTCAGCAATAAATGCCGTTATAATATTTTTTTTACCATTTTGTTCATACTTCATTTCCGTGCACGGAAATAATTATCATACAAAACTACTGATTTGCCAAAAATGTTCCTTGACTGACATAATTATCTAAACCGACCTTATGCTGCAAGTTCTGGGCGGTGCTTCAGCGGTTCGAACGAGGGGTAAATCACTCATGGAGGTCAGTGTACATGCCGGTTGGAGGTCTCAATGAGGTCTTGGAGGTCTCGAGGAGGTCAGTGGAGGTCTCAAGGAGGTCTTGGAGGTCCCAAGGAGGTCTCGAGGAGGTCTTGGAGGTCTCGAGGAGGTCAGTGGAGGTTTTTAGGAGGTCTTGGAGGTCCCGAGGAGGTCAGTGGAGGTCTCGAGGAGGTCCCGAGGAGTTCAGTGGTGGTCTTTCGTAATTCAGTATAGATCACTAGGAGGTCGGTGGAGATCTTCAGGAAGTCAGTGGAGGTCGCTGGAGATTAGTTGATGCGATTGTTGGTATTGTGAAGTTAAGAGAGGTCTTGTGAATATCGCGTATACCAAGGAGCTGTCAGTAGGAGTTTGCAAGTTAATGTGGATCTTTCGGAGATCCTTTGCAGATATCACAGCATCACAAGGAAATTTATATAATGAATAAGACAGCTGGAAAACACATGCTCTTCATTAAGAGGTATTTCTGAGACATCGACATTATTATTATTTTGCTATTTAAAGATTTCGAAAATAACAATAGTAATTTAATTGAAATGGTGAGAACAACAACGTCGCCAGCTAATTTATTGTTAACGTTCTTTTATTTTTGATGCTATAACTTTTAAATAACATTTGTGTCACCATACTAAATTAAAATTTACAAACACTATTGGCAGTCTTTAACATTACTATCATATTAAAATATCACGAAAAACTATACATTGAAGCACCTCATCTGAATAAGCAGTCGTTCACAATATGGTGGTGGTTAAATTTTAGTTGAAAATACATTTTAACTTTTAGTTGCTTTTATATTACTTCGCCTGTTAGTAGTTCGCCAGAGAATAAAAACATGAAATGCAAATTACCTGCTGGGTATTTTTATCACAGCTCCAGCAAATTTAAATTACTGTTGTAGTTCTACTGTGGTAGCAAGCAGGTCTTCCTTCGACGTGCCAGTGACGATTCAATTGCTATCTTTTTTTTTTAGCTTGAAATGCGGTTTTAATGGGATTTTCAAGGCAATTTGTTTTCAGTATTTTTTTATTATTTATTTTCATTATTTTTCTTTCTATTTCGTAATGAGTGGCAGTTGCTTCGTGAGTTCAGACCTATTTGCGTTGACATATGTGCAGTTTAAAAAATAGTTGCATTTTGGGAGGGAAAGTTAAATTTTTTTAAAAATAAGTATATATTCGTCAATATATTTTATTATAGAAAAGTATATATTGCTTGCAAGTTAACTTAAATTTATTTAGAAGTATGTATTAGGCAGTAGTAATATACATTATCTGCTTGTATTGGAAAATAGCAAAATTCTCTCTGGTGGGGATATTATTCTTATAATATATACAGTACACTGTTTCACATGAACAGAGGCATGCTTCTCGTGGTGATTAAAATAATACGTGCATAGCGGTATATTGGTAATTAGGGATTTATAGTTTATTGTTGCATCAAGAGAAACATAACATCATTGAAACTCCACAATTATTTGACATTTTGAATTAAAACCGAAAAAAGTCGTCATCGTTCCGCCAGCGTTTTCTGATTCTCTATATTTCGATATGGCTCTTGTCACCGCATTAGCGGTAGCCGAATGCGTTTGTTGTGTTAAATCAGTGCAGTTAATAAACGAACACATGAATACCAGAAAATCCTGCACCAAACATTTTCAGTAGAAGCTGAAAGAAAATTATCACACTAATTGCAAAATTATACATGAATTTCAATCTCTTTCGGAATTGGCTGTTATGCTTCAAATTCTACATATTTAACATTTTTGCATATATTTTTTTCTATTTGACGCTGATGTAATTTACTGATTAATAAATATTAAAATTGTAAAATTTAATCTGCTGGTACTTTTAATAATATTCCGGTATTAATGTAGATAATTTACCAAGATATATCGGCCTAATTTTGCCAAATCAGGGTAATGAGGTGGTTGGGGTAAATAGCCCCATTTTACACTAGCATAGTAGCATTTAACATTGGACTTATTTAATTTTATTACGAATACAGTACAAACCATGCCTACTTATCGCAATTCCTACTCTCCCCGCATGAGGCAAAATGAGGGCCATAATTAATTAATTATTGGTAATTTCGTTGAAATATTCGAACTAAAAAACATCAATAGTATATATGTAGCCGCCATATTATGTTCTGTTTCATTTTTTGTTGTTGTTCAGTGGAGATCTCGAGGAGGTCTTTGGTTAGTCAGTGTAGGTCTCATGGAGGTCTGTGGAGGTCTCATGGAGGTCTTTGGTTAGTCAGTGGAGGTCTCGTGGAGGTCAGTGGAGGTCTTTGGTTAGTCACTGGAGGTCTTGGTTAGTCACTGGAGGTCTCATGGAGGTCTTGGTTAGTCAGTGGAGGTCTCATGGAGGTCACTCGGAGGTCTTTCGAACTGGAGGTCTGGTGTACACTTTT
>JAQFYR010000174.1:0-15211 GCA_034694985.1 Campodea silvestrii
TGGGTATGGGAAGGATCGGCATACGACCGCGTATGGGAAGGATCGGCATACGACCTAATGGGTGGTTTACCCAGTTTAAAAAGTAACAGCTATTATAATTCGTTCTAAAACTATTTTCATATACGTAAACTCAAAACTATTCTACAAATAAAGCTTATTGAATAAAAAGCTTAAAACTTAAAACATAGTAAAGAATAATGTATATGTATAAATAATCACAAAATTTTCCTCCTTAAAACAAAACACTATATATCAATAATAATAATAAAAAAAACATTTACTCACGCCCTGTGGAGTCTATTCAGATCACTCTAGAAAAAGGTACTTATGCTTTATGTGTAGAAATTAATCTGTAAGACGATTGATATACTACGTAATGAAAATGATATAATAAATTCAAGGATTAGGTCAAGGTCTTAGCTAAACTTTTATTTGATCATGCTTTTGATGAATATAACACTTTTTCTTTTCTTTTTTAACTGGTAACATTCGTTACGTATATATGACTAAATTAATTCTGTCGTATTAGGGTTACAATCCAACAAAATATCAAATTAATTTATGACGTACATTTTCACAAGATATTTTTGTCATTTTTAAACTGCTCCCCCACTATACGTCGAGTCGGATCGGAAAGAGAACAACCAAAAATATCGTATGCGTTCTTATACATGGACGACCGTACATTATACGTCGGATGTGATCGGAACGGAATAAATTTCCCATTTCACGCAATGGTAAAAAAAAAAAATTCCGTTCCGATCCGACGTAGTGTGCGGCTAGCTTGAAGTTAGTCACATACTACGTCGGATCGGATAGACATTTTTCCTATATCATTGAGTTAAATGATAGAATTTATTCCGATCTGACCCGATGTGATGTGTGTTCTTCCACCTATACGAATGCATACAATATTTTACTTTCGTTTCAGTTCCGATCCGACCGGACTTAGTTGGCGAGAAGCTTATTAGTAGACTGTTTGATCCAGTATTTTCATCCGCTTTTCAAACTGTGGGGATAATCATATATATCTGTTGTACGGCAGAATTACGTGTAAGAATTGAAGTAACGAAATTGTCGACCTCCGTGTGGAATGTATGGATATATATGACTATTATTTTGTCTTCGGTTATCCGGATAGCGTTTATAATACTCTAATGCAGTGGTACTGGTACTCAGTAGGATTTGTGAACGGACCATTAATTTGACTGGAAGACATTATCACTTTTCTCAAAATATTTCCGTCCACTGATAGGCAGTTCAGATTTCGGAGCTTTATTATAGTTTGCTTTGATATACCCAGAATCTGAAAATATGGCTTGTCTTTTATAAAATTTCAAATCTTTATATATGTGTTCATATATAGTTGAATCCTGAGTTCAGTGTCTCGAAATTTTGACGATTTCTATATACACATTATCATGTATAGAGAATTAGAGATTTACATTTCATGATAGGACAATCTATTAGTTCAACTCTGCTATTTATCCCTCCAAGAAACTGGAGATTATGTTAAATGTTTGCGTCTTGTATTTCCAGTGCATATAACAAGTTGTATTGAATATAGCGAGTTTATTACTAGCGATCAAGGGCTGTTTTAGAGGGGGGGCACAGGGGGCCCGCCCCCATTGAGATGTCTCAATATACAAAACTAATTACTTTGAAGCAGTAAGTACGAATATTTCATTCAAAAACGTAAAAAATTCAACATATCTGAGTGCTTCTTTAAAAATTTGAATTAAATTCGCACATTTTTCAATAAAAAGTTTTAAATTTTCGCCATCGCTTTGCTAGGGAAATTTTTTATACTACTATATCGTTTTCGTTTAATTTCGGGCCCCATCCATTCCAAAATCCTAAAACCGTCCTTGCTAGCGATACGGCAATTCATATAATGAAATGAGCTTCAAAAATAACAACACCAAATAAATAAAACAAATCCTTTCACTTAATAAAATCGTCCGTGTTTATTTCAAATCAATCAAAGAATATACAAATAAATATTATCCAATACGTCTGGGATCTATGCGGTAAGCTCCATTTTCAACCACCTTATTCTGTTTGACTGGAAATCGTCCATTTCCCACTACCGCCTGAGCTGCACCATGATGTCGTGCAATTTTATTTCCTGTGTGAATATTTGACGTACTATGTTCGATATGTTCACAAATGTAATTTAATTTATTCAGCATGCAAGCCCAGAGGTACCATTGTTTCTTTGTGCCAAGTCCAACGCAACCGTGTTTGGTGCCTTCTGGGGGTTCGTTCTTGGCCCAGTTTTTGTAGTTGAATTTTAGTAAACTGATTGATGAACCTAACCATGTGATTTTCTCGCCATCGCCAAAAGCGCCAATCCACCAATCAACGTCGTCATCGCCTGTGAAAGAAATTTTATTTATATTAATGCGAATCTCATGTGAATCAATTATTTATTTGTTGCAGCGTAGAGGAAAGGTCCAACTTTGAGAAAAGTCTGGCCGTCCCTCCATGTCCCTCGGAGTATACTGCCGTTTGATTAACATAAGCATAAGATACAGTAAGTGAAAAACTTTAATATTTGCAGGTATATTTTTACATTTGTAACACGACATGTCGAATATGATTGCAAAAGTACCTTATTCTGTGAATAAAAGAACGCATACCAGCATGCTCTAAAAATAAGAATTAAAGTTCTGTATTAACGTAGCCAAAAATTGTCTGAAAAAGGCTTCAGCGAGGGGGGTTTACATGAGCAGATTTCTTCAGATATTTCTGCGCAGATTTCTGCGTAGATTTTTTCACTTTTACATGAGCATATTTTTTTCAGCATTTTTTTTTTTAGACGACTGAGATGTGAGTTGTTTTCAGTTGAAAACTGACAGTGATTTCATTATTAATTTATTTTTAAACAAAAAAGAAGTATACTATAATTCACGTTTTTGTTCATTTGGTATAAATGCAAATCAGCGGCGATATATGCCCAGATGATCTGCCGAGGTTGGAAATTTTCAACTTTCGTCGACGGCTGATGATCTGGGCATATTGTCATCTGCCCATTTGAACGAAGTTGGCTTTTTGCATTTGATTACATATAGCTCAACCTCGGCAGAAAATCTACGCAGAAATCTGCCCAGAAATCAGCTAATCTAAACGCTACTTTCCCTTCTTTCCAAAGGTTTGTCACGAGTAGCACGCAATCTTCTTTGAACCAATTCCGATCTGCCTTCACACCCACGAAATTGTCTGTGAGTTTATCTCCAATCATATATAATACGTTCGTAGAATGTTTATATAACCAATGAAATAAGCTGAGTGATCTTGAAAGTGGGTACTGGGAATAAAACCGCCTTTTTGATCACGTGGTTTGACGTAGTTCTCCCACCCAGAAACGGCTTAAATGATGCCTAAAAAAATCAGAACGAAATACCAAAAGTACAACAAAAAGCGTGTACAATAAGCAGAACGTCTAATAAGCCAAACCGCACCAAAATCAAGCAAGATATTAAATACTTTGAGAATAACTATTTTACTAATACATTTGTACTCAAGACATAAATGATCTTTACAACATTATTTTTGTTCTACGTCTGTGAATGTCGGCTGAAGTGCGGAGATTCGTCTTGAAAACCTCGCGAAACTACATAATTACTTACGATTATATCTGGCTAAAACATTAGCCACGTTATCAGCTTTCCTTTTGCTTGTCAACGTAACCAAACGTCCATCAATATCTTTACAGAAATCTCTTGCTGTTGGCCAGGTCAACTGATCAGTTGAGAAATAATAACATCCTAATGTATCACTTCCGACGTATGGAGGATGGCACGACTGGGCAGTTTTCGGACCTTCAGTTATTACTGGAAAACAATAAAATTAAATAAGAATACGTAAACAGCATTCCTAAGAAAATGTACTGTAATCGAAGAAATATTAATAATTACGTATTAAAAATCTTTCAAAACATGTTATTTTTAAACTTTCCTGTATAATATTTTTAATTGCCGAAACATTGCTTAATTTTAATATTACCAAAAAAGAAGAACGTTAATATTTTTTTTAATCATCACCGAAGATTTCATATTCTATTAACTTATGCTGATTCATAAAGTATGAAACATATGTCATTGTAAACGAATTAACACCTACAAACAAATATAATATGACAAAAATACAGATTTTTATTTTAATTGATTGCATGGTAAGCAGGAATTAACAAAAATTGGATAATTTCTACTAGGTGGATTTTGAATAACAAGTGCTTGTTTTGTTATGCTGCAATTTAATATTGCACTGTATACATGCAACTGATATCTTAACAATTTCTGCGTTAACAGTATGTTGTTACAAAAATCCTCTCAACAAATCTTGGAGTGAAAATTATTTGTAGATAAAAAGATTTTCCTCCAATCTGACCATTTTATACGCTAGTATACATTGAAAAGGTAAAAATGGTTAAAATTGTAAACAGTTTCCCAGGTAGATAATATTGAGAATTTCAATAGAAAATGAACGCAATTTCCAGAAATTATTCATCTTACAAAACATTTCAATAAATATAACAAAGAAAATTACCCTCACTGCATGAGAATGTCACACTTTCACGATCAGCGAGTTAAAATACTACCACTATAGAAGTACCAATAACCAATTCCAATGAAAAAGTGCAGATTTGATCATTTGAAAGTGAAGTTTTGCGTTCTAAACTTCTACTTTTTAAATTAGAAATCTAAACTTCCAATTTACTAATTTACAAAAATGTCAAGAGTGAGAAGTTTTGCGTTCTAAACTTCTAATTTACAAATTTATTTATTTCGACAGCCATGAAATAAAGTTGTTGATCTACATTTATATATAGTTCACGATCATCCTAAGGGCACGTGACCTCGATCCCTCACCTTCTACTGGCATATTTGTAGTTTGTGGTGGTCTGGCAGGAGTACTCCTCACTTTTCCATTACTTCCAATTGGTTCGCAAACATAATGGATTTTGTTATCTTTACAATCCCAAATATTCCATTTCCGTGTTTTCCCCAATCCAATGCATCCTATGCCTGATTCTTTCAGATTGGAATTTTCTCCCCAGAGTTGGAAGAATTGGTAAGTTATATCCTCGCCTGTTGATTTCCAAATCATTGTTTGGCCATTGCCATAACCCCCTGTCCATGCTCGATGACGCTCTGTAAGAAAAGAAGAGAATTCGTTGATATGATTATTTTTTAATATTTTGGTTCTTTAATTTATGTAGACAGATAATTCAGATATTGATATTCCTTGCATTCGGTGCTTATATGATTAATGTTATGAAGACTTCGAAGAAGTATAGTTACTAGATTTGGAACATGAATTTGTAGTCCATTATTGTATTAATAAACTGAAGTCCGGTAATTGATTACTTAAAATTACAGAAATTAAGATGCGAGTTAGACACTTTCAGTTATATGAAATACTGGATTCAGTTTAACAATTTTCGTGGAACATCGAAATGGATAGTAATCAATATTGAATCTTTGGTTAAAATGAAAAATCATAAGTCACACACATCAAAGTGTAGAAATTCTAAAAATTGACAACAGCATTGCTGAATTATTTATTGCTGTATGTCAATAAAATTCAATCTATTTCTTTTGTTTCTATTATTCAAAAACGGAGGGTCGTCAAGAATAGTATGCGTTGAAAACATATATCTTACACTAAATCTTTTACACCTCCAAATATCTTACCACCTGCAAACTTTGTTAAAAAGTTGTTAAGGTCTTCTTGTTTCGTATCTGAATCTATTGTTACTAATTCTCCCTTTATTGCGTTACATTCATTGGATGCTGTGTACCAATCAACTTCATTTGATCCAATGTAATAACAACCAGAACCCGTTGATGACTGTTGGAATGGTAATCTACATGGACTCTCAGCGGAGACATAAGCTGAAAAGTTTGGAGGGATTATTCATCAATTCTCTCTTTCAAATTTGAAAAGTACAGTTTCAGTCCTACCATTCCCGAGTTATAATTACTGAAATTGGCGATGACGACACAAATGTACAAAAAAAAATTATGAGATATATTCTCCGTATTAATGTATGTACATAGTAAAACTATTTATAGGTGCAAGTATTTTTTTTCTACGTCTTTAAAAGAGAAAAAGGAATCAGCATTTTACAATGAACTGTCATTGAGATATTAATTAAAATAGTTTTGATGACGTCATGAGCACACAGTCAAGTAAATTTTCAACCACAATTACTTGGGAACGTATGGGCGGAAAATAATTGTTTTTATTGTAAGTCATGAAAAAAAGTAACAAAAAAGAATAGCAATTATTTGGAAATATTCTAATTTTCGATTAAGTGTACCTTTAACTATTATCTGTGGATGTTCACAGTAAATTACTTCTATTTTTATTTCCATACTGGTTCGAAGCAGTTGAAATTAAATATTACATCGGTACGTTCCAGGAGAACCAATATTTGGTAATGAAAATTGTAACAAGTTAATATAAATCCAAAATTAGGTGGTCTACCGTTCTGAACTCGTAGCAGCTGTTTTCAGGACTGACAAATAACTTCATTATGAGTATATTTTATAAATCAAACACTAAAATTGACTTGCCTTCTCTGTAACTTTATTAAAATGCAATTCGCGATTAGTTTCGTGCTAAACACATCATCAAGGCGTAGCAATAGTTACCGTAAAAAAAATAATTTTACTGTAAACTAATGATGTTTAATTTTTTACTGTAACAATTGCTACGCCTTGATGATGTGCTTAGCACGAAACTAGTCGCGAATTGCATTTTAATAAAGTTACAGAGAAGGCAAGTTAATTTTAGTGTTTGATTTATAAAATATCGTTTCGAACTCTGTATTCTCCACGTCCAATTATTAATTATGAGTCTTTCAAAACCCATGTTTTGTTTTCGCGGTGCCTTTACAGAAGGTCAAAGTTTGGCAGAATAATTCAACATTCTTATATTTTCTGTGAATGGCATAGATGTTACGAAAATACAGCAAAGTGCCTTTTAGAATCCCCTAAAAAATTGAGTTCCGCAGATTACTTAAGTTGTCAGAACTGTATATAGCTCTGCGTTCATTAGAACAAAAGGTAGTAATTGATTTCTTCAGCTAATGGCTCCTCCTATACTGACAATAAGAAATTTAGTTATTAAGGCATTTGTGCTGAATGCTATCAATTCATGTTTATTGACGTAATATTGTACACTTACAGCTAACGATTCATTGAATTTACTTTTTGGTGCATTATTTTAAAACAGAAATTTACATGAAAATACCATTGAATCTCTAACCGCAATAAAATAATAACATCTTCTGTTCATCGGCTGCGTCTGAAAACAAAAGAAGTACACTGACACTCCCCAAATTCTTTAGGTGGAGTTACCATCGCCCATCGGAGAGAAAAGAGAAAATCTCCGATAGTAACTCCACCTGAAGAATTTGTGTAGTACTTTTTATCTTTTTTCTCAATGCGCAGCCAGAGAACAAAGGACGATATCATTGAAAATACTGTGAAATTCACTTTCAATTACAGTATTTGTAGTGCTAACGCGGATATTCCACGCCTCAATTCAAATGCATAGCAAGTTCAAGTCTTCGAAAAGAATGTATATTCAAGTCATTAATAACTTGTTTTTCGTATTTATATATAAATACGTTTTAAAATTAGCAATATCTTCTATTCGGTTATTAAAGTAAAATATGATACATTAATTTAAAAAAAAAAATTAACTTTGTAATAAAATTATTCAACCCAACTCTAAGATGTAACCTATTAAAATATATATAATTGTATTTACCTGTTAAACTGGAGAATATTACTATATGTATGGCAATCAGTCCATATTCTGACATCAACATTTTCGACAGTATGCGTTGTTAACAAGCACATCAAAGACCATACCAGTTAACATTGCATTTCAAAAAGTTCAATTTTCTTATCAGGTTTCAGACCGTGCAAATTTTATTTCCTTTCTTAGTTGTTAAGATAACGTTGTACTTAATATATGCTTTTTATAGCAATTTCCATATTTAGCAAATCACTGCTTTGCAGAAATGTTGAAAAACTGTATACCCTAAGTAGTAGTTTAAAAAGGTTCACGTACTTTAACACAAAAAGAAATTAGTATATTTTTAAACTTTATCAAGTTTTCTGAAGATTAAAGTGCATTTCATTAGAATGCCAGACAAATTAAAAATAAGTTCTTTGATAATATTTCTCTTCTGCACAAAAACGATAACGTTCGAGGTATTTGCATTTTATAATAATTTATTATAATGTATTAAATTAATAGACAAGTTTTAAACAAGAATATAATTATGTTCATTTCAATGAAAAGGCAATTGGACGAGATTTTAAACATTAATTTTCAAACTGAAACAAAAATCTATATCTTATTATACGTATGTCATATATTTTGAATAATTAAGTTTATGCGACGTACAAACATGATAAACAAATACACACAAAGTGCAGGAATCGTTGTAATGAATTAAAAAACAATTTAAAACAAATAAAAAATCATCCAGCTGCGGGAATCGAGTGGAGTCTAATCTACTGGTTGACGTCCGACGCGAGATTGGAAGGTGCTGGCTAGGATGATTTTTTCCCGCTGAATGATTTTTCTTTGTTTTAAATTATTAATTAATTCATTGCAACGATACCTGACTTTGTGTGCATTTGTTTATTATGTATGTCATATATTTTTGTGCAGAAGATTGTAAGTTCACAATTTTCCCCCTATAGAGCTCTAAAGATCACGCTTTTAGATGTATAGAGCAGGGCAGCAGGCGCCCGGAACAAAATGAGGACCCGGACTAAAAAGAAACTAAATTAAAAAATTATTAATCTTGTTACTTTCAGTGCTAGAACCAATATATTATGTATTTTGACTATTTTCATGCCAAATTTTTGTAGATTCTGGGATGCAAACGTTATTACTCAAATCATTTATCGTCTCCTTTGATTCTGGAAACAGGGAATTTCTGGGGTTCAATAAGTCAAATTTAGATAGTTCATAGTTTTGACGTTATCAAATCTCTTGATCAGTATTCAATAGTGTATTTGACACAGGAAGGTACTAAACACTAAAAGCCAGTAGGTGTAGAATCCGCTATAAAATTTCAGCCTACTGAAAACGCTTGTAGCAATTTTCCATTACTTTTACTTTGATAAATTTTTCGGATATTATTTTAAGTAAGTGTATATATTGTCTGAAATAATACTTGGTAGTAATCAATCTTGAAAAATATTATTTTTCTTTTCTTAACTACTGCGTTTCATGAAAATTTAATTATGTAGTAACATACACTTCTCTGGCAGTGTTCAGCAATAATTTTTGTAATATTGAAACTATTATTTCATAAAAAAAAGAAGTATAATCAGCAAAGTACTGAAGCAAGTGGTTTGACAATAATGACCTGTAATGTTCTTTACTTCTTTTGCAAAATTTCAAGAGAATGAAGAAATGATGTCACTTGAGCCAGCATCTCAAGATAAGATAATTCCAGGATAGAAAAAAAGTAATAGTGGTTGTATTTTTTACATTTGTGAAAATAAAACAACTTTTTTGGAGTTAGAATACTTACAGATTTCGCATGATTGTTTGACAGTTACCTTATTTTCTTGATAAAATGGAATATTTAGAAACAAAAATCTGATGACATTCATCACGATGACAATATTTGCTTCATAATCTCTAAAAAATGGATTCCATATATTATAAGGCAGAATTTGTTTTGATTTTACCGAAAGTGCTAAGGAGCAGGTATTTCATGTCAATATTTGTACTATACAAATACAATGCATATTATTAACTGGCTGCAGATGATTCCGTGTCTCGTACTTTTGATTCGACCAAAGATGGGTTTCTCTTTGGAATTATGGATTTTCAATTTTAATTAGGGTATTAACTTTCTTCACATAAATTTATAAGTTGTCTTATTAAAAAAAATGGTATGAAAGTTTTTAAGAATTTTGCAAGAAAAAATAAATATGCAGAGAAGATGTATAATAATAAAAAAGAGAGACAAACAGAAATATACAGTAGTAATGGTACTGATTTTGAGAACTCTTCAAGGAAAATTAATATTGAAATCTACTACAATAATGACGAAAAACCAAAAACCAAACTTATACATATATATAATTCGGAATAAAAAGCCACATTATTTTTTCTTCTTTGTAGAACTTTTGCTATAATTATTACTAGTTTGAAATATATTTATACGATCGATACACACATAAAAGTTTTTTTTTTTTTTTTTTAGTGTTTAAATATCCTTTTTTTTCAGTTTTAACACAAATCATAGACTACTAATCAGAGTTAAAATGATAATGAGATCACATTGTATTTCACTAAACATATTTACACAGCTTTACAAATGTTCAAAACTATACATGACAATAAGTGAACTCAAAAACATCTTTTCGTCAAGTGGTTATTGATTAGTAGACATTGTAAATACTGTACATTTGTTTTCTAGCAAATCAAGATCAAACTAAAAACAATAATACATAAAGATTTGCAGCATCACTTTGTAGATCTTCGTCTTCTTTTCCCCAAGGGAATAAATCCACCAGGTTTAATGTCGAGAGGTGTTTTAGTGAAAAGTAAACCTTTTCTGGTTGTCTCTTTTTTATAATGATGTGATGAATTGTATCTGGTACTTGATGAGCTTCCATTGTGATTGACCTTAGATGATGCCAATTCATCGGTTCTTGACGGTTTTTCAGATGGATGAATTTCATCACTGGAGATAGTAGGTTCGAATTCTTCTGTAGTTGTAGTTCCAATGGTGGTAACAAGATTTTCATTTTGTGGATTGTCTGCAGTGTCCATTGATTGGTTTGCTATATCTGGTGTGGTACCGTTGATGATTCTAGAATATTTGGTTGACATAATTCTTGATTGTACGTTTCTCGGATCAAACCTTTCGGCGCCATCTTCAACAGTGTGACTTCTAAAGATGTACTTCCTTGAAGTTACGTGTCCAGGTGGGATGCCATCATCTGTATCAATTGTTTCTGTTTTCTGTGGAGAACTCACAAAATATTTTCTTGTGACATTTCGAACGTAAATTCCAGAATTCCCATTTCCATCACTCATATCTTCATTTGCCGTGAACTGTACATCTCCAGATCGATTCATATGATTTTCTGTATTTTGGATGCCATCATCTGTATCAATTGATTCTATCTTCTGTGGAGGACTTACAAAATATTTTATTGTAACATTTCGAAGGTAAAAGTCAGAATTCCTATTTTGGTGACTCATATCTCCATTTGCTGTGAATTGTACATCTCCAGATCGATTCATATGATTTTGTGTATCAGGTGAAAAATCTTGTGAAGGAAACAAAGTTGGCTGTTGTTCATTGTATGTACCATTTATAATCACTTTAGAAGTCTCCGGATGGCTTACATCAAACATTCTAGAGGTATTTGAAACGAACGTTTTGGACTTTCCGTTCTTGAGGTCTGAAACTTCATTTCTTAATGGTATATCTTTTGAAGTGTCTAATTGAGGATCGGGTATCGCATCTTGAGAAACAAAAGTCTGTCCATCCTCATCACGTGCCGAGGATTCGACACCGCCTGTTCTCTGAACCAAAAATGTCCTTGACGCATTTGGAACTAATAATATGGTTTTGTTACGGCGCATGTTCGGATCTGCATTTAATGTCAAAGGCACATCTCTTGAGTTATCAATCGGAGTTTGAGAATGGAAATCCTGTGATGTAAAAGACGACCTGTCTGTTTCACCATTACTACCACGTTCTTCTGATGTCCGATGTTGAGGACTTACTACAAAGAATGTTTTTGATGCATTTGAAACGAATTCACTGGGTTTCTCATTTCGGGCATTCGAATATTCATTTATTTCTAATGGAACCATTACCGAACTGTTCGATTTAAACTCAGAAACGAATGACGCATTTTCGTACGCAGGTGACACTAGTTGTTGTGTGTTGTTATCAAGTTCTACACTCTTCGGGTTTTGATGTCGAGTTACAAAAAATGTTCTTGATACATTTGATACGATAATTTTTGACTTTCCATTCTCAAGATCTGACTTTTCGTTTCTTCTGATTGTCGTATATCCTGAATTTCCAACAGATTCGTCATTGTCACTGAGGCTCGTATGCTTGTACTTGCCAGGGCTGCTCACAAAGTATGTTCTTGAAACGTTTGAAAATGTACGTTGTCCCTGATTTGAATTCAAATCTTCGTCATCTGGTAAATGTGCTCCACTGGAGTTATCAATAGAGGTTGAGGTCACATCTTGTGAAATAAATGTTTCTTCGTTAGTAGGAGTTACATTTGCTGTTTCTTGATATTGACGACGACTTCCAAAAAATGGCTTTGAGTGATTTGAAACAAAGCTGTTCAACTTTTCGCTGTTTGTGCCTAAACTATGGTTTCTTTTGAATAGCATACCTTCAGAATTATTCGTCTGAGAAAGCATAATATTCTCATCGCCTATAGGACCGCCCACAATTACTGTTCTTGAAAAATTTGAAACTGGTAAACCAGGAGATTCTTCTTTGAAGGTTGGATCTTCAGTTACCATTAAAGGAGCATTTCTTGAGCTTTCGCTATCATCTTGGGAATTGGGTGTCACATCATGGGAAAGAAAAGCCGCACCTTCTTCTTTGTTAGTACTTCCAGGTACTATTGGTGTTCCCTCCTGAGGAGTCGTTACAATATTTCCCCCTAACTTTCCATGTCGGAAACTGGAAGTTTTGTGTTTTGAATGAAATTGAGCAGAAGCAATTCCAATCACATCATCAGAAATAATTGGTGAATTCGTGGGAAATGATGGCATATCTGAATGGGAACGTTCATTCAATTCATTTGGATCAGTTGATGTCACTTCAGTCACACGATCTTCAACATTAGATGTTCCGTTGATAACTAAAACAGGCGCCATTGTGCTTTGTTCTCCAGTGTTTCCAAGTAAACTGTTAGTAACATTGATTGTTTCACTATATAATTCTGGTATTGCAGGAGACGTAGCTTCATGTATGTCAATTGTAAGATTATTCGCAGCTTTTTCCCATCTGGGATTCTTTTGATATGTAGAGGTTGCATTATTTAAGGACGCATCAGGAATCTGGGCATTCCAATTTCTCGTGGCATCGTTTGAAGATGCTGGCAACGTCGTGGTGGATGAGAGAATATCAAGAGAAAATGAAACTGCATTATGTTTTGGAGAACTTGGTGTTGGCGTTAAGGTAGTGTCTTCTATTTTCACAAGTGGGCTGAGATCAGAATTTGGGTGTGCGTTAGTTTGGGTTGAAGTTAGTTCGATTCTTTCTGTGCTGTCTACGATTTCTGGTGTGCTAATGGTAGTTTCAAAAGTTCTCTCTTTAATTTCTATTGTACTTTCCATTGCTGATTGTGTTACAGTAGGAGGTAAATGGGTACTCATTATCTTGTTTTCATCTTGTGTTATTACCAGAGGCATGGTAGTTGTTAGATTTTCAGTAGGAACTGCAGTCTTAGAAATAAGTGAATTTATTGATGTAAACTCTGAATTCATTTCTGGCATTCCAGGTGAGATGGGAGTATTTTCAGAAATTGGAAGATCAGGATTGGTCATCTCTGTAAATGAACTATGTGCTGGAATTGGTTCTACACTTGATGTTGTTGGAGTGTTTGTTACTTCGTTTACAAAAGGTAGATGTGAATCCACTACAAACTTGCTGTTAGCATCTGCTTTAGTTGTAAATTGTGTTAGTTCTGCCTTTTCAGAATTCACGGAATCTATTATCGTTGAAGAAATTTGTGTTGAACTTAACGTTTTAGACTTGTCGAAAGATATATTTTGAGAGTTTAGATTTTCATACGTACTATTTTGATTTATGCCTGAGTTATCGCCCAACAAAGTTCTTGGATTTTCATACTGAGTAGGAGAATGATCTTCAGTAGTAGTAGGTAAAATTGTTGTACTTTCCACCGATGTCTGACTTTCCGTTGTTCCACTACTTAAAGGTTCTTTATGAAAGGTCAGTCCTTCTTCCCTTTGTGCAAAAGTTCCTAAAGTATGGTTGCTAGTTTGTGTCATCGGATTCATTGTTGTAGGTGACGCATTATTTGTACCATCAAATGTGGTCAAGTTTTCCCCATTTTGCGTAGTGACGGTGTTGCGTGTTGTTGTACCTTCTTGAAGTGTTGAACTTAAGGTTAAATCTGGCAATGAAGTGGTACTTTGTGGTTCTGATGCTGTGTGTAGATTTTGTATTGTTGGTAACACTGTGTGGTTGAAATTTGGATCGTCCACCATGTTGATACTTGAACTTGTTGAAAACGTCGTTATATTTTCATCTTCAGAATGTGACATTTTATCTGAGGTACCCAACATGGATGAATTTCCCATGATCTGCACTGTAACGTAATTGCCTGTCGTATTTTCTTCAAGTGTAGCACTCGTGGTAACTATTGAATTTAATAATGATGTGGTATTTTGGATCTCAGAAGCTGTTTCTAGGTTTTTACTAGATTTTAAATGTTCTGACACAAGACTTACTTTCTCAGTCACAGCATTACTTAATAAATTTGGTGGAACGGTAAGTTCAGCATTGTACTGTCGACTTGCTGGGGATGTGCTGAAGACATATACTGACTCGTGTTCAGATGTAGAAAAGATTGAAACTGTGGGATTCTCTTCATGTAAGGATGATTCTGATGAAGAAACAGAAACAGGAATTTGAGTTGTTGTAGGTTGACTACTTTCGATATTTAATTTTTCTGTTGTTCCAACGAGTGCAAGTGTTACATCTTTCGCATTTGCGTTACTCAAATTCCTATCGCTGAGGCTTATGTTTTCAATCGTAGTCTTGACAAAAGGTAAGACAGCATCTGTAGTAACAGCAAATGGAGAATTTGTAGCATGTGAGGCAGTTGAATCTGTATGCTCATCAGACGTGGTATGATAAAATGGGACAGTTGTAATCAAAGTTTCTAAACTGATAGATGATGTGCTTGAAGCATGAGTGACGGATTCAGAACTCTGGAATTGAGCGCTCCCAGTCACTACTCCTTTTGCAATATCTTCCAGTGGAACTATGGTGCTTTCTAACAATGAAGTCCTTGCTGTTGTAATTGTCACAGGCTCTGAAGTAGCCACATTCGTTGAACTCGTCTGACTTAAAATTGTTCTGTCTGATGAAGTACTTTTTTCATCTATGTTTTTGTTTATAAGCTGTGCAGATGTTGATGTA